>NQII01006393.1:19789-89328 GCA_002778355.1 Clitarchus hookeri
GCCACTTAATTCATGCTTCGGTGTAATTAAACTGAAATTATTCGCAAAGTATATATTTTATATATTTACCTATTCTCACACATAAATGCCGTGAAGAAAATACAGCCAATTAAATAATTTAATTATTTACAAAATGTTTACCTGGCACTTTTAATTCGACGTCAAGACACTGACGTACTTGCCCTCCGTCGTTACCTACTTTACCAGGTGCATGTCAGCCAGTGCGGCCATTAAATTACGTGCAGGTATAGGCTATTCACGGTAAACTGAGCACTTTCGAGAGCCCTCCCATTTGGAATAGTAGTCAATAAATTTGTTTTGTTTTAGCCTTAGATATGTTAACTTCTGAGTGCGGTGGACAATACACGCTGTGCTTATTACTTACATGGCATTATTTATTTGAAAGGATAAAAAACGGCTTAAAGGAAAAAGTAACTAGGGCCTCAAAAGTGCTCACTTTACAGTGAACAGAATCTTTAGACTGTTCACGGTTAATTGAGCTGTTTTGAAATCAACCTTCGAAAAATGTAACGCCCCCTACCTGTATATATTTTAATGGGAGCACTGAAGGCATACACCCAGTAATGTTGGTAACAACAAAGGGAAATAAATGCATTGTCGTAACGTTGAATAAAATAGTTAGGAAAACATGTGTGAATACTGAACTGCCTTGTTTTGCTTTCTGGTTTTTATGCATAAAAGTTAGCAAATATTTACTTTTCTAATAATTTTACAGTTTCACTTGACCGGTGCATTAGTAAAGTGGCCAAACCTATGCCAATGTTAATTTTACATACAATTTTACACACGACGTGCATACAAGTAGATCTTAGGCAGGACTTTCAAAATGTCTCAGTTGACCGTCAGAAGCGTTCAGTTGGCCTTGAATAGCGCGTGCATCCAGCGGCACTCGAGCCACGCCCCCCGGTTGCGTGACGTCGCCGGGGAGTTGGCGTGAAGGCACCCGCCTCGGAGACGCGTTGCGCGCATCGCGTGCGAAGCGCGGGCCCACCCTGCGCGTCCCGGCGCTGCGGCATCGCGTCAAGGTCACCACGCCCAGCCGTCGCCGCAGGATGAAGCTCGCTTCACGATCGCAAACCCCTGCGTAACAAACGTGTGCGTAACAAGATGAAAGTAGGTTTTAGTTATATTGTCGTTCGTGGTCGTCGTGTACGTAGAGAGTCCTGATATACACGATTACCATGAATTGCACCATTAACAATACATACTTTCACGTTGATATCTACACTTTTTCATCGTGTAAATTATAATAAATAAATTTCGTCTGAGAAGTGCACCAAGAGAGCATCCCGCTAATGACGGGCTTCCAAGCTGGGACCCGTAAGTGCCCGTCATCTCCGGACATGACATAAAATGAGACCCTAGGCGGGAGCGGCGCTGGAATGCAAGGGCGGGGGAAACGGGAGCACCCCGATAAAACCCTATGGCAAGCGGCATCGTCCAGTATGATTCCCACATGCGAAATCTGGGAGTGAACCCGGCGGGGATCGAACCCGGATCGCCCAGGACACTACGCCACCACTGCCCCTGTTTTCCATCGCACACCGAACCTAACCTAGGGCGAGCTGCTGGCTGTATATGACGTTTACTGCAACACGCCCTCGTTCGCTTGCTCGTGATCCCTTCTTTACCCACAGTTACTCGTGTTCCCGTGATTCTTTCGTGACGAAGTGGGTACAGGCTGTTCACGGTAAAGTGAGCACTTTCTAGGGCCTAGTTACTTATTTTTATCAGTCATTTTGTATCCTTCCGCCCGTTTTTTAAATAAATATTGCCATGTAAGTAATACGCAGTGTGTTTATTTCACCGGACTCGAAAGTTAACTTCTAAAGCTACAATAAAATATATTTATTGACTGTTTTTACAAATGAGAGGGCTTCAAGAAGTGCTCACTTTACCGAGAATACCCTAATAATTTCGAACACCCGTCTTCATTTGCAACGTATATTTGAAAAAAAAAATCACTTTATTAAACACATTTTCTTTTGCGTCGGTTTGTATACGAACAACGGAAGAAGCAGCAAAACTGTTATTATCAACTGAAAAACGACACTTATAGTGTAGGGCGTGTGAAAGGGTCGTCACTCGCGCCCTTGGCTGACCGGGACATTTGAGCGTGCTTCCTTGCCTTTACCCATAGACCATGTCACTTTATCCATGCATCGATCAGGTGTAACCATGGAGCTGTTAGGAGTAAAAATATGTTAATAATATACTCATTCTTACTCTTAGGTTCATAAGACAAACATGATTTAAGTTAAATAAGTATATTGTCGACGAAGTGAAACGTCATACTTTTAATACCACGTCAAAACATGGACGTTCTTTTCCCTTACTTACGGTTTACAGTTAATACTCAGAAATTCCAATCTTATTATTACACTGTACAGAATTCCTGAAACCAGAATGTACGGATTTATCGGTTTTTTTTCCCCTCACGTGAGACTGAAAAAGCATAAATAATGAGTTAATATTTATTACGGTTACAGATGCAACAAAAAACAACACTGACAATATATTGTAGACTTAAAAATATCTGTTAAGATATGTCATTTTCCCTGACAGCTCTCTGAAAAGTTATCTTCGGTGGAACGAAAATAAATCCCATGGCGGAAGAGATACTAATCCCTAAATTACATGCCAGTCTATGTATACGTGAAAATATGTGGAGTTCGAGAAGGGGACTTTATTTTTTCAAAGGTTGATTTCTAAAGTGTCTCAATTATATCTACATGTACCGATGTGTAGATGGTGCATCTTTTTACTGCCTCTATTTTAACCTTTGGTTCAGGCACAGAATAATTGGATTAGTTTGTTCGAAGTTTAAAATTGGAACATCGCTATTGCTTATGTTAACTACAACGTATAAGGTAAATAGATGTAAGGAAGAAAGCATTTCTGAATATGTTATTTGAATTGATTAACCACCCTGCTTGTGTCCCAGGGAGGAAATCAGAGGCGGCTTATACACTATCGAAAAACTGCTCGCATAGCCATGGCTTAGTCGACATTCGAACCCCGAACCCTGCTTTACAAAACCGCCGTAATGATCTCGGTCGCAGAGGTCGCCTCACAGCCAGAAAGGAAATACGTAATGTCTCCAGTAACACTGAGTTTGGTACACATATACTGACACTTAATATAAGCTAGGAGTGAGTCGCCTATATTCACGACTGCATGACCATCAGGCTGTTGGTCTGTGTATTGTCACTTATAACCGACTTTTTGGTTCACACAACACCGGAAAAAACTTACTATACTATACAACTTTCATTACTGGCCGGATGTTTGCAAATATAATGCCCATTTGAAAGTACAGTATCCCACTCTAGTGATGTTGAAAAAACATCGATGTATCGAAATGACAGTATATCGTCGATGTATTTCGACGATATTTTATCGAAAACAATATCTTTTTCCAGGTATCAGATATTATTTTTTAATGCTCCTTTAATAAGCTCTGGTTTTAGCGTGTCCTCAATATATAATATTCCAAGCAATTTTACATTTGTCAAGTCTTTTGATACATAAAATATCGGATACCTATGTACCGAAAATGGATATTATTCTTTCGATATATCGTTTCGTAAAACGATACTTTCATAAATACCCAGTATAAATAATATCGATATTTTTTCCTGATATCAACATCCTTATCTCACTCTAATGTCCTTTCCTACGTAGAATGATATACAATCCACATCTGGTTTATCTGAGCAATTGGTGTTGCTGACGTAATATTATGTTGCACAGAACGTTATGAAAACTTTTGGCGAAATATTATTCCTTCTTCCGTTTCTTCGAATAATGTGGATGTCGCAATGCTACGGCAAACTCCATGTAACTCAGTTAAATCCAGGCAATGCTGTAATATTATTTCAGCAGCACTCGAAGTGTTAAAATGTAAACTTGTGGAAACTGCTGTGCTGGAATCCCGCTTACTCATTATTTCAGTAAGCGATTTTCACTCTGTTACCCAAGAATTCAACTCACAGATGTGACAGAAGCAAACGTCAAGGTTCTGCTCTGTTATTGAGGGAGAACTTCAGTGACTTTATGCAAATTGACCTGTGTTGACAGTAATAGCAGTAGGCCCATAAAAAGCGTCTTTGTACAAGCCCTATTTTAGAGGAAATGTTTAACAGTAAAATTTTTCTAAAGCGATTTCGTTTATTTGATCTCCCTTTCACGGAAATGCACGCAAATTGGTCACAAAAGATTGTTTTCAAACATCTAGTCGTTACTTCCAGCACGCCGGATCTGCATTGCTTGTACGTTTTTATGATGGGCGGTTTTCAGATCTTGAACCACCAGTACGCTACTTATACGTGCGATGTATTTTGCATTTTCGACAGACAGCTGCTCGCTTGGGCACAGCCTGTTTGAGCTTGGTATTTTCGTATATTTATTTATTTATTTTACTTTGTCTTGCAATGTATTGCATGTCTGCTTTTAAAAAACGCTTTGTCTCTAGTTCTCTTCTACCACAGCTGTTAAATTCTTTGCCATACATTTTTTGTGCATGTTATCTCATCTGCTTTACTTTATGGTTAGTTTCATTATGTGTAACGATGTAATTATGGTTTCAATAAATTTTTCCTGTTGTGAGGTAACAAAGAGATTATGACTTATTCGTGGGCGAATATCTGTAAAATACATGCGTGATTCTACGTGCTACCATACAGTTACTATGTACAGAAGTAAGGTTTACCTGTAGAAGTAAATAAATTATAAAGAACCTCTTACATTTGTTTGGTCCGCGGTGATATTTTAGTGCGTCCACTTTCTCAACTATCCATTGGTCGAACAGACAGACATTTACAATAAACAGCGCTCCTACACAGTCAATCTTAGATCATGCATAGTGTCTGCATGCGAATTGAGAGGTCATGCATTTTATTCACACCCAGGCTGTGTGTGGATTAAGGTTTTTGTTTGTAAGGTATAGGGAAAGAGCATTAGCCGTACAATAAGGAAATGATAGACCTGTGTCCGAGCAACTGATTTACTTTTATTTATTTCATCAGCAAAGAGTGTGAATTTTGTCGAATCATAGTTGGACATAACACTAAAATAAAGAGTATGATAAAGTGGGTCCTATGGCATGGTTTTATATTGCGTAACTTTCCTTAGCTAATAGCGTTGTCTTTGTATTTGGAGTCTTGCGGTTCGAATACAGAATAAACAGCGAATTTGTTGCCGTCTTAAGATTTCAGTTTCAGTTGGTTTAGTGTCATAGTTTACGGATTAGCCGAAAGGAATAAAGCAAGAGTGTTCACTGCAATCTGTTTTTTACCTCGTGTACTTATTGGCATAGTCTGCTCTAGGTAAATTGAGTACTTCCGAAAGCCCTGATTAAGCTCTACTTGTATGCACGTTGAAAAATACATGTCTTCTTCCGCGTTATGTATAGTTACCACTGCCATGGGCCTCATCACTTTATTCATGCGCCGGTGAAGTGAAACTGTAAAAGTTATTAGAACAGTAAACATTTTAAAAATTTGCTAATTTTTATGCTTAGATGCATTAAAAAATACAGAAAGCTAAAGAAATAATATAAGTTATCTGAAATTGTTACCCAAAACTTTTAATTCGAAGTTAAGACATGGAACTACTTCCTCTCAATGGTTACCAACTTTACTGGGCGCATGTCATTTGGTGTGTACGTTAAAACATAAGCAGGTATGATAAGTAACATTTTTTTAAAGTTGATTTCAACAGTGCTGACTTTATCAGGAGCAGCCTTTAACGAACTGACGATAAGTAGTGCGAGCAATCGTTCAGTACTGTCGCATATTATCCATTACGACACCAATTTTCCTTGTAGTAACAAAGCAGTAATCGCACAAAACTTTGCCTTCTGTTACCCTGGTGACTACGGCAAAGAGGACTGTTTCGGATATCGTTTTCGGCTTATCTAACAGACCATTAACGTCAAGTTTTCCTCCTCGACGTACAAAGTAGTAGTGGTATTTTCGCCGCGTGCCCCCCCCTTTTTTTTTCTTCTTCAAAAGTAATTTGCAACATGGCCGGCAGTTAAAACCTTCTTCTAGTTTTTTCAGTTTGTGTAACACGATGACTGTGATTGCTGTTCAGTGTTGACTACACCCAACCGATTGCATATAGCATATGTAACCAACCTTAATTTTTTCAACTTTAAATCTTTATAAATCTAAGACTGTTTTTTTTCCCTAACTATGAAAGGGTGCCCTTAAGGAAATACGTTTCTTTGCAGTCTAATTGTTTTGGAATTTTGTGAGATTATAATAATCATAATAATATATTTAAATAGCACATAAGCTAAACTAAGGAATTAATCAAATGGGTGGAAAACAACGAAGATACCCATTAAACCACTACACGATTATTTGACTCTAATAAAAATAGAACTTTTAGAACTCCTCACACCTATTTTTCACATTTTCTCCTTCAGTAAGTTTGGGTTTTAATTGACGGCCTCCTTAATGCAGGCTACGATATTTGTGTGCACGTAAGAACTTCATCCCGGAAGAAATAAGCCTACAGTATATTCACGCGCATAGTTACCATATCGTGGAGGCCCCCCTCCCTTTTTTTTCCAAATCATATTATTGCGCTGCATACAACGGATGACGAGACTCATTTCAGGAAGCTCTTCGTAATTGGAGAGTGATGTTACTGGTCACTCTTCGAGAGCTTATGACTTCATCAGTAAACCCCACGTTTGCAGTATAACATTCATACATATGGAAGAACAGCGCATTGCAATGAAGACTCTTCGAAAAGTTTGTCATTTTAGTCATATTCATTTCGATCCGCAAATTCTATAGAACTAAAACTTTGCGAAACTGTCAGCGTAATAGAAAGACGATCGAGGATTTGGCTGCTATGTCGTCTTCTGCAATGGGTAGCACTCTTTTTTTTTTATCTTTAATTGCCTCTGCCTACTTACCTTGCGGCCACAGAGTTAAAAAATGGGGAATCAATGTTAAAGAAATTCCGTATTAATACGTACATTTTAAAGATAACTATTTCAAACAAACAAACCTATTCAAAGCGACTTTCTTATTAAATACTGCCAAAAATTTTAAAANCCAAATCATATTATTGCGCTGCATACAACGGATGACGAGACTCATTTCAGGAAGCTCTTCGTAATTGGAGAGTGATGTTACTGGTCACTCTTCGAGAGCTTATGACTTCATCAGTAAACCCCAAGTTTGCAGTATAACATTCATACATATGGAAGAACAGCGCATTGCAATGAAGACTCTTCGAAAAGTTTGTCATTTTAGTCATATTCATTTCGATCCGCAAATTCTATAGAACTAAAACTTTGCGAAACTGTCAGCGTAATAGAAAGACGATCGAGGATTTGGCTGCTATGTCGTCTTCTGCAATGGGTAGCACTCTTTTTTTTTTATCTTTAATTGCCTCTGCCTACTTACCTTGCGGCCACAGAGTTAAAAAATGGGGAATCAATGTTAAAGAAATTCCGTATTAATACGTACATTTTAAAGATAACTATTTCAAACAAACAAACCTATTCAAAGCGACTTTCTTATTAAATACTGCCAAAAATTTTAAAATAATTATTCGTTTTTTTTTTTTTTGTAAAATGAAAATTATAGTTTAGCAGAATTTCTTAACTTTAAGATACGATTTTCTTTAAAATTGATGCATTGAGAAGGTATTTCTTATCATTGACGCCATTTAAACTGTGTGTCTGCAGGCAAGGTAGGCAGAGCCATCAATTGTTTTTTGAAGGGGGAGGGGGGATGAAAAACGCTCGAAGAGAACTCAAACCCAGTATAACTTGTGGCTACTCTTTTTACTTTTTGAAAGAGTTTTTTTTTTCGGGGAAAATCAGTTAGACCGGAAAATTACTCCCGGCAGTTTGCCGAAAGCCAGGAGCTTCAGTGTCGTTGAGCTGCCAGGAGTGTGTTCTCCGCACAGACTCATGTTTGGCTCCTCAAAATAAATTCTCGCAGAGTTTNTTTTTTTTTTTTTTGCGAAGCCTGCTAACATTTCCATCGGCCTTCTGCGCCGAGACCCAGCTAGCTCGCGTCACCTCTTTCTTTGTCGAGGGAAATGCGTTCTGCCACGCCGTGGGCTTTCTTTACCCCCCCCCCTTCATTTCTTTATTTCCTCCCCTGGCACCCTTGTCTTTAAGGTACGGCTGCTTTAATGCTTTTAGTGGGCGCTGGTCGCGCCTTTGACTCGCCTCCCCACCGTGTCTCCCTCCGCCCCGCGCCAACCCCCTTATATTCCAATATCTTAAGGAGAAGGGGGTGGCTAGAGGTAGCTATGCTTCCGTTGCTACAGTCTATTCGCAGTATCTTTACACTTTCCGAATCAAACCTTTGAAAATCCACCCCATTTATACCGTTTTGGGGTTTCGCAAGCGTTTTATACTTCTCTTAGCATAAAATAATCTTATTTTTCGTTTAATTAATTGTTTTGTTATATTTGATCTATAACTACATTTTTTTCATTTATAATTAATATGAATAAAATAAAGAGATAATTGGCGTGTTGTTAATGCGTAGTAAGAAATAGTTCTCAAACATAATACTATTAAACTGAGTGCGCACAAATGCGGTGTGCTGTCCCTCTAGTGTAATTTTCTGCTAGACTTATTTAGGCCCAACCTTTGTTTGCGAGAGGCGGAGGAATAGTTTGTAAGTATAGTATAACTTTAGCAGGGCTTCAGAATGTAGGAAGTAACCATTAAGGGAGTATGTATGATGTTTTGAAGTACCCGAATTTCACGGAATCATTCAGCAGCAGCCGACACATATTCGGGCGAGAATTGTTCATTCATTGGCTCCCGGCATGGTGAGTGAGTGGCTTCTTTTTGATTCGTCTTGGTTGCGTGTTTTGTGGTCACATTATTTCTTCTTTATTACTTGCCAAAGATATGTAGTAATGCAAGCAACACTAGGAGTTGAGTTGAGAGATTTGGGCGACTCTTAGCAACGAAGTCTTGGGAGCCGATGGGGGGTGAAACGAGGTGAGATTGGAGCAGTGCCGGAATGCAAGGGCGGGGGAAATGGAAGATCCTCGAGAAAACCCGCTGACCAACGGCATCGTCAGGCACGATTTCCACTTGCGAAAATCCGTAGTGACCCGACCGGGGATTGAGACCGGTTAGCATTGGTGGGAGGCGAGTAGTCTAACCGCTCGGCCACCGCGGCACCCAGAAACACTAGAGTATACGTGATAGAAGTATCAGCCTGCCACCAAAGAATGTGCGTTATTCACTTACATCTAATGATGCTTGCTGATCTGCCCTCTCTCTCTTGTCTTTCAAAGCACAGCCTCGCATTATTTTCTCCTTCAGTCTTCTGCCTCCCCTCTTCTTTGTGTTCTTTACCTATAATTTCTTCCCAGATTCTTGATTGTTCTGCCATTTTATTTTTCTTTGGCGTGCGAGAAAAAATTTCCGTTTGTTCTTGTCCGAAAGAAAAGCGATGATCTAGCTGTGCGTTTTCTGGGTTGTCTTGTATGCTATTCTTTTCAGTAGAAATGCACAGGAAATGAAATCGTACAAGGTAAATCTACAGTGTAAAAATTAAAACCTCAGCTGTTTATGTGTTAGTGTCATATATTCCGCCACAGTACGGTGTCCGCTATGCCGTTACACGGCTTGACTCATAAATAAATAATTGATTTTTTCTAGTATTAGCTGTGCTGCACCCGTAAAATATAACACAAAGTGTGTGTGTGCGTGCGCACGCGTGTGTGTGTGTCAGAGCTATCGGTCATGTCATTTCAAACATAATACTCAAGCACATTAATTAAGTCCCACTTCTTCTGTTTCTTCCGCACTGAGGGTAATACGTCAGGGCTGCAAACATCACTTGCAAAAGAAAGAAAACGAAAATGTCAAAACATTGGCACGCAATTGTCTTATCCTACGTACGCAATTAACTACTTTGAACTTCGTAAATGTTCTTCAACAGAATAAAAAACCGCAGCACGTAAAAATTTCGTGAAATTTCTGCAAGAGATTGCTATTTGAAAAAAACATATTTCTTGGAGGTTTCGAAGTAACTCATGAATTAGAGAATTAAGGCCCATTTTTAAGTCCATCGACTTATCACGTGGTTCAGACCGCTTTTCATAACAACATTACGTTAAAACAAAATACTATTAATTACTTTGGAAATTATAGGTAAACTCCGAAATGCAGCCATAGCAATGATTCCTCTAAATAGGCGAAACATTATCGGCAGAAAACATTGTGGTATTCCAGTGATTTCTAGTGTATTTTGAGTTATTTGAATCGGTATCCAAAATGAAGAATTTAGTTTATGTTGAAATTTTTGGCAGCTTATTCAGCGGTATGTGTTCCGTCATGTCCGTCCACACGACCATAAGAAATATAATTATTTATAAATATCGTAGCAAGTCCTTGGCACAAACACATCACAAAGATGGCCACCGAACAACACAAATAAAACTTTGGCCCGAAACAACAAATAAATAAAAGTGTTTAGGAGGGTCAAGTCAGGGGATGGAGGTATGTGTTGGGAGGGGGGTAATACGACTGCTCATATAATGTGAACCACTTAGGACTCCTGAAAATACGTTAGACGTGAGATGTAGGAAACCAATTACGTCTAATTCCTTCAGTTTGTACTTTCGTTTTCAATTGGAATTTCCGCGTGTTTAAGGATCCACGTTTATGTTAAACTGCTAACCATCTTGTCGATAGTAATTTTACATATGTGGCACGTGCCACATGTTACTGATGTAGATAGAATATACAGATGTTCATTAGTTCTGTAACTGTGTGTGAATTGCGGAAGGGTAAGCTTACAGTAAAATCGTGTCCGATAAAGCGTAAATCCCCCCCCNTTCTGTAACTGTGTGTGAATTGCGGAAGGGTAAGCTTACAGTAAAATCGTGTCCGATAAAGCGTAAATCCCCCCCCTTTTTTTTTCTAAGTACACAGATTTACCTAACTCGCATGCGTCTTTACCCAGCTATCGAACTATGGGTTAGAAATAAACAAAATCGTTTTTTTTTTTGGTGTATTTGTTCCCAAATAAATAGATGCAGTGCAATTTTTTTATGTTGGCTCTTGAGTTAATGTAAATAAATTCAACTTCAAATTCAGACTAATTACTTTAATCAGCATACCCAACTTTGTAGTAATACGTGAACAGNTGTAAATAAATTCAACTTCAAATTCAGACTAATTACTTTAATCAGCATACCCAACTTTGTAGTAATACGTGAACAGTTTTTGGATAACGGTAACTTTTTGTGAATTTAATTTTATGTTATGTTTGCCAGAAAATCCGCTGTGTCGAGTGCAGGTAAAGAGAAAAAATAATATATCCGTCTTGATGAGGTACGATGCCAATATAATTATGCCGGCGCAAGTGTAACATCGTTGCGTTCGATAGCTGTATATAATCGGGCAGTGTCTGAGCGTCTTTAGTTGAAAGGCGTAGTGGGCGAAGCGGCATGTGCGCGACTCGGGCATGCTAATGCTCCCTTGATTTTGGTATCGCGTGACGTTTGTTCGTGATGCCTTCGACAAAAANTGCGCGACTCGGGCATGCTAATGCTCCCTTGATTTTGGTATCGCGTGACGTTTGTTCGTGATGCCTTCGACAAAAAGATTTCGTACCGCGCTATCCGGCATCGAGCCAGGTTGTACCATGTCGGGTTTTGCCATATTTTATTCATATNAAAAAGATTTCGTACCGCGCTATCCGGCATCGAGCCAGGTTGTACCATGTCGGGTTTTGCCATATTTTATTCATATGAAGCATGTAGGTTAGTGGACGTATTTTCCGTATTGCGTATATTGATCGCATGCTATTTTAAAACCGGCGTGGATGGTTTGAGTCTTGAGTTTAGTGGGAAACAAACGGTTATTCAAAGAGGGCACAAGTGTATTTATTTTCGCAACATGGCTCCCTGGTGAGATAAATACAAAATACGCTCTTGTTCTGGTTAATAGAATAGTGTTGAAATGGCGAGGGCAGACTTTGGTTTGGCGACCTGCCATGAACACATCGTCTCACGTCATAGTGTTATCAGGCCAGCGGACAGCAAATTCCACCGGGACACTGTCCCAGGCCTGCTGGTTGAAACAGCAAGAATTCCCTTATGCCGAAATGAGATCCAGGGCACGAATGCATGGGGTCCAGATAAGACATAAGCCAACGGAACTACATAAGAGCGCTGCCTACCTTATGTAAAACTATCATTACCATGCGCCTCATCACTTTATTCATGCGCCAGTCAAGTGAAACTATAAAATTATTAGATAAGTAAATATTTAACAAATATTCTAATTTTTTACACTTCGATGCATTAAAAAAACACACAGCGAAAGAAATAATTTATGTTATCACAAATGGTTACCTAACACTCTTTATTCGACGTTGAGATATGGAACTACTTTCCATCCAACGTTACCGACTTTACTGGGTGCATGTCACTCAGTGCGCCCGTTAAAATATACGCAGGCAGGGGCAGTGACATTTTTGTAAGGTTGATTTCAAAAGTGCTCACTTTATCTTGAACAGTATCGTGAACAGCCTTTATCTAATTGTATTTTTGTTTTATAAAAATCCCAACGAATTTCTTTATCTCGCCCCCAATGTATGATAATGACACCAAGTAAAATCCCATTTTAAAAGCTATTTAAATAGGTTTCAAGCCATATTAATATGGCCTGAAATTATAATCACATACAAAATTTTTAACCTTCCACCAAGGCGAACCGGGTTCAATCCCCGGCCGGGCCACTCCCATTTTTTTCGCAAGTGGGAATCGTGCCGGAAGATACCCTGGTCTTGCGGGGTTTATCGGGATCTCCCGTTTCTCCGCCCTTGCACTCCGACGCTGCTCCGTTCTCATCTCATTTCACCCTCATCAGCTCTCAAGACCCCGTTGTTAAGAGCCGCCTAAATCACTCAACTAAATTTTTTTACTTGTGTACTTTTAATACCTCACGCAGCAGTTTTTTTTGTCATTGGCTTTGTATATCCATACAAATTACAGACGTGTTTGTAAAACATACTCGACGATGCCAACATTCGGCAGGCAAGGAAAATACAGCGCACCACCTCATGTTTTGCACAATGGGCATTCCAGAGGTGCTCTCTGAACATGTGCCCTACTTTTCTTTCTTTCTTTGAAAGCAACGTGACGTTGCGACGCTTGTTACGGACCGGCAATTTCTCAAGTCACTGTCAGCGCCGTGAAGCTCCTTCCTTCGTGGCGTGTCTTTGAGTTCCGTGCCAGGTGACTCTCAGTGGTGACAACCTGACAAGTCGCTTGATTGGCAGCAGTTTCCTTGAGCNCTTTGAGTTCCGTGCCAGGTGACTCTCAGTGGTGACAACCTGACAAGTCGCTTGATTGGCAGCAGTTTCCTTGAGGTTCGTCGTCGCTGCCTCCTCGGTCGTATTCGTAGCGACACACTTTCCTCCCTGGGCCAGGTGAAATTGACACGGGCCTTCCTTAACGTTGTTGTGAAATGGCTCCCTGTGCTTGCGATTCAGTGATACGCTCCAGTCACGATTCCCACCAACTTTTCTGAAGCCCTGCTAAAGTTCTACTTCCAGGATATCCCGTCGCCTCGTGCAAAGAAAGCTTAACGAAGTCTAGAAAATTAAATGAAAGAGACAACGAACAGCTTTCGTACCCACTCAGTGTAATAATATTTTACGTTGGCAACAAACTTATTTCCTCCGTGTTTTTATTCGTATAAATTATGAATAAAGCGTCATAGTTTATACGTATATGAAAATTTCAACTTAACCAAAAATACGGTATTTTTATGGTAACAATCATAAAACTATTGTGATACATGACATATTTCGGAAANGGTATTTTTATGGTAACAATCATAAAACTATTGTGATACATGACATATTTCGGAAACAACCACGCACGCCATACACGGGATGATTTTTTAAATGTTTGATTCCAAAAGTGTTGCAGAAACCGTGAATATGCAGCAAATTATGCTTGAATCTTGAACCTCTGATCCCTAATTGTAATTTTAATCTAAACGTAGTTACGCCCCCGCTTTATATGCTGCAGGGATGATTTGAGGGTTTGAGATTACAAACAAAACTAACGTTAACTGACGTTAAAAAAAACATAACTCCATATCTTACCTGACACACGGGTTCAGAAGGCAATTCCTGCGACCCTTTTTCAATTGTTTTATGTATTGCTTTAGAGCTTATTCAATCGGAAGTTTTGCGTATGCATTCTAACATGTAGTTTTTTTTAATTATTATTTTGGAAAGTGTGATTGAAGTTCAGATTTATTTCTTAACTAAGCAATACGCGATAACGTGAATAAGTATTTAAAGAAATGCAATACAAAACATATTTCAAAATTTGGGGACTCAGGTGTGCGCTGTAGTTAGGTGTTACATCGCAGGTTTAATTTTTTAGGAGTTAATTGAGACATTGTGGCATTTTCCGTGTATTATTACGGTAAAGACAGCTAACTACTACAGGAATTGTGAAACGGGTAGTGGCATAGGCAGAATTTACTGAACGGAAAGGTTACTGACTGTCTTCATAACCACTACCGGTTATTAAATTAAAGGAATAGTTTTCCCATTTCAATTTAGAGCTACAAATTAAGTTAAATTGACATTGATGTAATGATACACCATAGGTTGCCAGGATTAATATTCAGTTTTAGAAATGAGATAAACTTCAATCCATTTATTTTCTCCCTTTATTGTGGTGCGCAATGATAGCTTCAAATTCTTAAAACACTTGAACATGCACTTCTCGTTTCGGAATCTTTTAAACATTAGACGCTTCTCAGCGCTCACAGCCGCTCACTAGTGTATTTCGTTATCACCAACTTTTTTGTCTCATTAGATGCCTTTTGCTGAAACAAGCATAGTATTTAGAAGAAAAAATTTTTTTTATGCCACATTTCTTAATCTGCAAGGATCTGATGACCAGTTGCACATTATGATCGAAGTTTATTTCACACATTGAACTAAAATTAGTTTTTAAAAGTGCTGATAAACATTATACGTACCGTGAACCGATTTAGTTTGCCCTTACCCTCCCCTACTTTTTTCCCCTACCCCCTTCTGGTCGTACATGAACCACAACTTTCTTTGGTTAGATATATGGAAATTCGATTGTTTCAGGATTTCATACGTATTGACATCGTCTCAAAACGGATTAGCGAATATAAAGAAAATATATTTGTTTTTAATAATATAAGTGCTGGAATACTCTTCTGTAAACGTGTGGCCGCAGATACGCAGCTGTAATATTGAACTAAAATTTTTATTTGTAGTAAATTTGCGTTTTTGGTAGTTACGGCATTATACTGAGTTGCCCACCTAATGTTGACACCCCCAAAATTTCCGGAACGGTTGCAGATCACGAAATGCGGTTTTCGCTAAATTAAATTATGTACGGGGGCAAGTTATTTGCCGCAAAGTGACTTTTCGTAACACGTGTATGGACAGAAATAATTAAACCACATATGATTTTCCCCCTGGAAACATACATTTATTTCAACGGCATCTGAAAGTACGTGCAAAGAGGGATTCAGTGATATAGCCTTTGCAATGGAAAGTAACACAGAAACGCCAAGAAATAATGCGCAAATATGATTAAGTTAGGTGGGCCAGTAACATGGGGCAGTGGACCTGTACTCATAGCAACACGCGCCGTGGCTCATCCCGGCGGGACCTCTTCCTTATAGCAGCGCAGCACCAGTCCCCGTAATACGTTATGGTAAGTGGTATTGCAGTGTGTGGCTGTACGTACACAATGAACTTAAATAATGAGGAAAAACTGGACGCTCTACTTATTTATGGCGAGTGTGGCAGAAATGCCAAGCAAGCNCTTTGAGTTCCGTGCCAGGTGACTCTCAGTGGTGACAACCTGACAAGTCGCTTGATTGGCAGCAGTTTCCTTGAGCTTCATCGTCGCTGCCTCCTCGGTCGTATTCGTAGCGACACACTTTCCTCCCTGGGCCAGGTGAAATTGACACGGGCCTTCCTTAACGTTGTTGTGAAATGGCTCCCTGTGCTCGCGATTCAGCGATATTCTCCATCCACGATTACCAGCAACTTTTCTGAAGCCGTGCGAAAGTTCTACTTCTATCCCTTCGCCTCGTGCAAAGAAAGCTTAACGAAGTCTAGAAAATTAAATCAAAGGGAGAACGAACCGCTTTCGTACGCACTCAGTGTAATAATATTTTACGTTGGAACTATTTCATACTAGGCATTGGCAACAGACTTATTTCCTCCGTGTTTTTATTCGTATGGATTATGAATACATCGTCATAGTTTATACATATATTAAAAGTTCAAGTCACTAAAAATACGGTATTTTTATGGTAACAATCATAAAACTGTTGTGGTACATGACATATTTAGGAGACAACCACGCACGCCATACACGGGATGATTTTTTAAATGTTTGATTCCAAAAGTGTTGCAGAAACCGCGAATATGCAGCAAATTATGCTTGAATCTTGAACCTCTGATCCCTAATTGTAATTTTAATCTAAACGTAGTTACGCCCCCGCTTTATATGCTGCAGGGATGATGTGAGGGCGGGAGATTACAAACAAAACTAACGTTAACTGACGTTGAAAAAAGACTGATCCATATCTTACCTGACACACGCGTTCAGAAGGCAATTTCTGCGACCTTGTTTCAAGGGGCCATGAATTGGTTTCTGGTATTGCTTTATAGCTTATTTAATCAAAAGTGTTGCGTATGCATCCGGGTATTTTTTTTTTTATTTTTATTATTTTGGGAAGTGTGATTGAAGTTCAGATTTCTTTCTTAACTAAGCAATACGTGGCAACGTGAAAAAGTATTTAAAGAAATGAAATACAATGCATATTTCAAAATTCGGGGTCTTAGGTGTGCGCTGTAGTTAGGTGTTACATCGCAGGTTTAATTTTTTAGCAGTTAATTGAGACATTGTGGCATTGCCCGTGTATTATTACGGTTAAGGCAGCTTACTACTACAGGAATTGTGAAACGGGTAGTGGCATAGGCAGAATTTACTGAACGCGAAGGTTACTGACTGTCTTTATAACCCTGCCGGTTATTAAATTAAAGGAATATTTTCCCCCTCCAATTTAGAACTACAAATTAAGTTAAAAAATCGACATGGATGTAATGATACACTATAGGTTGCCAGGATTAATATTCAGTTTTAGAAATGAGATAAACTTCAATCCATTTATTTTGGCGAGCAATGATCGCTTCAAATTCTTAAAACATCACAACATGCACTTCTCGTTGCGGAAGCTTTTAAACATTAGACGCTTCTTAGCGCTCACAATCGCTCATTAGTGTATTTCGTTATCACCAACTTTTTTGTCTCATTAGATGCCTTTTGCTGAAACAAGCACAATATTTGGGAAAAAAAAATTGAATGCCAAATTTCTTAACTGCAAGGAACTGATGACCAGTTGCACATTGTGATCGAAGTTTATTTCACACATTGAACTAAAATTAGTTTATAAAAGTGCTTATAAACATTATACGTACCGTGAACCGATTTAGTTTGCCCTTACCCTCCCCTACTTTTTTCCCCTACCCCCTTCTGGTCGTACATGAACCACAACTTTCGTTGGTTCGATATATGAAGATTCGATTGTTTCAGGATTTCATACGTATTGACATCGTCTCAAAACGGATTAGCGAATCTAAAGAAAAATAATATATTTTTAATAATATAAGTGCTGGAATACTCTTCGGCAAACGTGTGGCCGCAGATACGCAGCTGTAATATTGAACTAAAATTTTTTATTTGTAGTAAATTTGCGTTTTTGGTTGTTACGGCATTATACTGAGTGGTCCACCTAATGTTGACACCCCCAAAATTTCCGGAACGGTTGCAGATCACGAAATGCGGTTTTCGCTAAATGAAATTATGTACGGGGGCAAGTTATTTGCCGCAAAGTGACTATTCGTAACACGTGTATGGACAGAAATAATTAAACCACATATGATTTTCCCCCTGGAAACATACATTTATTTCAACGGCATATGAAAGTACTTGCAAAGAGGGATTCAGTGATATAGCCTTTGCAATGGAAAGTAACACAGAAACGCCAAGAAATAATGTGCAAATATGATTAAGTTAGGTGGGCCGGTAACATGGGGCAGTGGACCTGTACTCATAGCAACACGCGCCGCGACTCATCCCGGCGGGACCGCTTCCTTATAGCAGCGCAGCACCAGTCCCCGTAATCTGTTATGGTAAGTGGTATTACAGTGTGTGGCTGTACGTACGCAATGAACTTAAATAATGAGGAAAAACTGGACGCTCTACTTATTTATGGCGAGTGTGGCAGAAATGCCAAGCAAGCCGTCCAAATGTATGGTGAAAGGTATCCTAATCGGACGCCCATTTCATGGAAAACTATACGAAGAATTTGCTTACGGCTGTGAGTACAGGTCCACTGCCCCATGCTACCGGTCCCCTTTACGTAATCATATTTGCACATTATTTCTTGGCGTTTATGTGTTATTTTCCATTGCATATACTATATGCCTGAATGCCTCTTTACACTTACTTTCAGATGCCGTTGAAATAAATGTATGTTCTCAGGGGAATAATCGTATGTGGTTTAATTGTTACTGTCCGTACACGTGTTACGAATAGTTACTTTGCGGCAAATTACTTGCCCCCGTACGTAATTTCATTTAGCGGAAACAGCATTTCGTGATCTGCAACCGTTCCGGAAATTTTGGGGGTGTCCACGTTAGGCGGACCACCCTGCATATCTTTGTGTTATTCTCGGTGTTATGAGCATTTTTACACGTCCTGTAATTTTCCATAATTTTCGTAGTTAGTATAATTTATATAGCGTGTTTAGTTTGTGTAAGTTTTATATACGGAAATTAACCTATGGATTATTAATATTTTTTATAGTTTAGCAACGCATTAAATTGTATGTATTTGTTTGACATGTCCTATACCATTATGTATGGTATTTTGGATGAATAACATTGATTGATTTATTGATTGAAGTGTGGACGAAATTGGCCATGGCTACCCTCCTTTTTTGAAAGGCTATTTGAAAATACGACATGAAACATGTAAAATGCGTCTCTCTTTGTATATCTGAAAAAATATAGGAAATATATTTTCTCGTCTTGTATTTCTACTAGAAGTCTCGTATTAAAATAATCTTAAAACACGAAGTTAAATATGTTTAGAATTTTGTCCTTCGAAATCTTGTATTTTTCCCTAGTTTGTCTCTAATGAGTGACGGTCTTGTTAGTTTAGTACACCTGCAACTGTCTTCAGATGGTTTGCTTTCTCCAAATGTGTGTGTGTGTGTATGTGTATATATATACATATATATGTATGTATATATATATATATATGTTGTGGACATTGTAAGTCTATTTTATTAAAGTTTTTTAGTCTTTGTATATCTTTGCCGGAAGTCGCGAAAATTTTGCAATTGTAAAAGCTCAATTCGGAGAACTGCAGTGCGCCAAATTTTAATTGGCGTTTACAGCCTTTCACGGAAAATGAGACGTCAGAGAATTTTTAGTTTACTCAACGGATCTGTCGGGGAAAAGACATCACACCGAGTTACCACTTCATCATAGGATCTAAGAAAATATGATAAACACAGTGGTTTCGCCTTTGTGTAAGGTGCAGCACTATAACATTTTGGCAGGCAAATTTAGCGTAAATTTTTGTACGGTTAACCGATTTTTTTATTCTTCTAACACAATTTTCCTTTGAAGTTTGCAAATAAAATACTTAATAATTAAAAAGAGCACATTGCGTGGTGTTAATCTCGGGTATAGCCTTTCACCAATGATCTATTTAGTCTATTTCTTTCTCCTTTGAAAGTCACTGTAAAGTTATATTCTATTTGGTGAAGGTCGCTGTAAAGTTATATTCTATTTCAAGTCTGGATTCGTAATTTCATCATCTATTCTTTGCGGAGTTAACAAAACGTTTTTATCATTGGTTCATGAAAGGATTCCGTTCTTTAAAATTGCGCCAGATTTTCTTCGATAAGTTAATTTATCGCATTGTGTTCTATTTTGGAATTCAGTTGAACGAGCAATATAACTTTATTCATCGTGTAATGGGAAGTTACACATTACGTTAACATTATTATTATTTTTTTGGGTAGCATTTATATGAAAGTCGTCAGTTAGTAGATAAGATATGTAAATAATCTCTGAATATTTTATGTTATTATGGTAAAGGTATGCATTAATACTGTTTATTTCAAATATACTTGGTTTCAAGGAAAATTCCATTTTATTTAATGTAAAATCAAGATCCAAAAAAGTGATGGGGAGGAGGTTGCACAAGCCAGTTGGATCTGCCCCTGTGAACCACGAATATATGATTCGTTTGTAACTTTCGCTTTATGTACATCCTCAGAAAAATCCCCGATTTAGTTTAAAATTTTTATATTAATTTGGAATTTAGAGAAACCAGAAAAATCTATTTATATATTTCAAAATTGCTACTGTTTTAACTAGAAAATCTTACGCATCCTTGTTCCTAATAATTGTATCGCTAGAGTGAATTATGATTTATATTTTATTTGGGGCGTGGATATCAAATATCTTATTTTTTCTATCCAGTGTATAATTTATGATAAGTCAGAAACATTAATTTTCCTGTGCATTGTTCCGTAAGTCAGGAAATTCGCCTAGCACACTACAGAGAAAAAAAGTATAATCTTGTTATAACAAAAAATTTACAATGGTGGTATTTCATAAAACCTTTATGTTGTAAAAAATTAATAATGTTTTGACAAAGTTAATAAGCGTTTTATAATTCTGTTAACAACAAAAAATATTTTTTGTTAAACTGAATTTTTACTTATAGTGTATCTATACATTATAATATTTTATTTATAATTAATATGAATACAACAGATATAAAATAGGCCAGTCGGTAATGCCTAGTAAGAAGTAGTTCTTATGAGTGCGGAAGAATGCGGTGCGTTGTCCCTTTGGTCTAATTTTCTAGACTCGGTTAAGCTTTGTTTGTATGAAGCGGAGGAATACCGTGAAATTAGATCTTTAGCAGGACTAGATAAAACTTGGAAGTGACAATTAATTGTCTTTAAACATTTATAACGCGTTTCTGAGATGCTTGTTTACTATTGAATGCTATTCAGTTGAATCCTTCGTCTGAAAAAGTTTGGTATGTATCATAGTTAGAAGGTATCATAGTTAGAAGAACCTGTAAGATTTTGGTATTTTCTTTTTGGTTTTTGACGGCTTGTCATTTGTTGTTTTCCCATCGACCTACGAACCTTCTTAAAACGTCAAACCAAAGAAGAATGAACTCTGTTCTGAGAGTCCACGGCAGATCTCATTCCTTCGAAGAATTCGTTGTTTGAAGCTCGAAAATAAAAACAAAGTAATTAGTAAATGACGTTTGCTTAGGTGCTGCTTTAAAACAATTTTTTTTTGGACATATGACGTAAAGCGTATCGATATTGTTGCGGAAATGAACTTCCATATCTCAGTGCGTAGAACCACGNTTAACCGATTTTTTTATTCTTCTAACACAATTTTCCTTTGAAGTTTGCAAATAAAATACTTAATAATTAAAAAGAACACATTGCGTGGTGTTAATCTCGGGTTTAGCCTTTCCCCCAATGATCTATTTAGTCTATTTCTTTCTCCTTTGAAGGTCACTGTTAAGTTATATTCTATTTGGTGAAGGTCGCTGTAAAGTTATATTCTATTTCAAGTCTGGATTCGTAATTTCACCAATGATCTATTTAGTCTATTTCTTTCTCCTTTGAAGGTCACTGTAAAGTTATATTCTATTTGGTGAAGGTCGCTGTAAAGTTATATTCTATTTCAAGTCTGGATTCGTAATTTCACCAATGATCTATTTAGTCTATTTCTTTCTCCTTTGAAGGTCACTGTAAAGTTATATTCTATTTGGTGAAGGTCGCTGTAAAGTTATATTCTATTTCAAGTCTGGATTCGTAATTTCATTATCTATATTTTGCGGAGTTAACAAAACGTTTTTATCATTGGTTCATGAAAGGTTTCCGTTCTTTAAAATTGCGCTAGATTTTCTTCGATAAGTTAATTTATCGCATTGTGTTCTATTTTGGATTTCAGTTGAACGAGCAATATAACTTTATTCATCGTGTAATGGGAAGTTACACATTACGTTAACATTATTATTATTTTTTTGGGTAGCATTTATATGAAAGTCGTCAGTTAGTAGATAAGATATGTAAATAATCTCTGAATATTTTATGTTATTATGGTAAAGGTATGCATTAATACTGTTTATTTCAAATATACTTGGTTTCAAGGAAAATCCCATTTTATTTAATGTAAAATCAAGATCCAAAAAAGTGATGGGGAGGAGGTTGCACAAGCCAGTTGGATCTGCCCCTGTGAACCACGAATATATGATTCGTTTGTAACTTTCGCTTTGTGTACATCCTCAGAAAAATCCCCGATTTAGTTTAAAATTTTTATATTAATTTGGAATTTAGAGAAACCAGAAAAATCTATTCACATATTTCAAAATTGCTACTGTTTTAACTAGAAAATCTTACGCATCCTTGTTCCTAATAATTGTATCGCTAGAGTAAATTATGATTTGTATTTTATTTGGGGCGTGGATATCAAATATCTTATTTTTTCTATCCAGTGCATAATTTATGATAAGTCAGAAACATTAATTTTCCTGTGCATTGTTCCGTAAGTCAGGAAATTCGCCTAGCACACTACAGAGAAAAAAAGTATAATCTTGTTATAACAAAAAATTTACAATGGTGGTATTTCATAAAACCTTTATGTTGTAAAAAAATTAATAATGTTTTAACAAAGTTAATAAGTGTTTTATAATTCTGTTAACAACAAAAAATATGTTTTGTTAAACTGAATTTTTACTTATAGTGTATCTATACATTATAATATTTCATTTATAATTAATATGAATACAACAGATATAAAATAGGCCAGTCGGTAATGCCTAGTAAGAAGTAGTTCTTATGAGTGCGGAAGAATGCGGTGCGTTGTCCCTTTGGTCTAATTTTCTAGACTCGGTTAAGCTTTGTTTGTATGAAGCGGAGGAATACCGTGAAATTAGATCTTTAGCAGGACTAGATAAAACTTGGAAGTGACAATGAATTGTCTTTAAACATTTATAACGCGTTTCTGAGATGCCTGTTTACTATTGAATGCTATTCAGTTGAATCCTTCGTCTGAAAAAGTTTGGTATGTATCATAGTTAGAAGGTATCATAGTTAGAAGAACCTGTAAGATTTTGGTATTTTCTTTTTGGTTTTTGACGGCTTGTCATTTGTTGTTTTCCCATCGACCTACGAACCTTCTTAAAACGTCAAACCAAAGAGAAGAATGAACTCTGTTCTAAGAGTCCACGGCAGGTCTCATTCCTTCGAAGAATTCGTTGTTTGAAGCTCGCAAATAAATACAAAGTAATTAGTATATGACGTTTGCTTAGGTGCTGCTTTAAAACAAGTTTATTTTTGGACATATGACGTAAAGCGTATCGATATTGTTGCGGAAATGAACTTCCATATCTCAGTGCGTAGAACCACGAGACGTAAAACTTTACACCTAAGTAGGAAAGATGCAGTTAAAAACAAAAGGGTACATATGAAATTATTAAATTTTCTTAAATAAGCCCACTTATCTGAAGGTTTACACAGAATACCACTGTTCTATATTTCCCGCTGTTTTCTTTCCTTTACAATTAATAAATTAACACGTGTGTCATAACTTTCGGCATGTACCACAATTCTTAGGTGTTTGTACCATAATCGTATATGTCCGTGGTGCGATTTTTTTTCCAAACCTACCGTAATCTGGGTAGGGACGGGACCTAAGTGCTTCTCAAGGCCGAGTCCCATACGCCTATGAGGAAGGGNGTTACAAACCTACCGTAATCTGGGTAGGGACGGGACCTAAGTGCTTCTCAAGGCCGAGTCCCATACGCCTATGAGGAAGGGAAGTTATGCAAGAAGGCATGGATTGGACAGTCAGGACGGCGGCGATCGGGGCCATAACTACCTCCCTAGGTGTACCTATATTTAACCTACAACTATGTAGAGAAGGAGATAAAACTGGCAAAGGCGCCGTAAAATATTTCTCGACGGGAAATAAGTTACAAAACTTATTACACGCACAGAGATAACGCTACCGGAGAAAGAGGGGCAGGAACAATGCTGTTTATTATTGGGCGAAAATAAACAAGTATTTTAGGAGGAGAGCTTCATATTTTCATAAAAATGGTTCTGGCTTGAGTCATTCTGACAACACCGCTCTGGCGGGGGTGACGCAGATGTGACACATCCTCCGAATTCCCAGTAGATCCCTGGAGCCATACCGAGCAAGATGACGCAGTGGCGGCTGTCGGACTCGCATTCGGAAGGACGTCCGGTCATCTTGATTTCTGTTTTCCGGATATTCCTCCGCTTCATGCGGAGTCTAGAAAATTAGACCAAAGAGACACCGCACCTCATTCGTGCGCGCTTTGTGTAATAATATATTACAAAAGAACTGTTTCGTACTAGGCACCACCAACACACACATTTTCTCCCTGTTTTTAATACTAATTATTATAAACTAAATATTTTAATTTACAGAGAAAATATAAAGTAAAGTTCTGTTTAACTACAAATATGGCACTTTTATCTTAACACAAGTAAGTGTCGAACGTTTGTGATACGTGACATATTTAGGAAATTACTAATCACGTCATACATGGTGTGATTTTTCAAAGGTTTGATTATAAAAGTGTGAAGAAACCGTGGGCAGACAGTACTATGGCGCCTTCTCCCTCCAGGTGCTCCCTTGTCGTGACGTGCGGGTTGCGTGCACGCAGGGGCGTGTCCACGTGCAGTGAGGTTACAGTACGTCAATATTTTGTGAATTTCGAAAGAGGAGCACAACGAATGACGTGTAGGCCATTTCCTAGTATTAGGTACGAGGGTCGTTCCAGCATCGGCACACACATGGGAAATACGTTGGGGACGGACGCGGACATTTGTGATTGCGTGTCCGAATTGTACAGAGGATTATTAATGCAACCTTNTGATTGCGTGTCCGAATTGTACAGAGGATTATTAATGCAACCTTTTGCTCGCCCTTTTTTTCGAGTGTGTTCCCTTTTCGTAACGACCAGCATCCCAACTACAGGCTAATTATTTTGTCCGTGCGTTTGCTGTTTCTTTATAATCCAAGACTTACCTCCCATGCGTTTTATAGCACGTTTAAAGCTGGAAAAAAACATGTAGTAGAATTCTATCTTGAAACTACAAATTTACTCCATATTGATACATAATTATTAGTTCTTATGTTCCGTTCTTCAAGACTAGTGAAAAAAAGGGGATGGGAGTGTATAGGAATTAAACAGAATAAGAAAAAATTCAGCTTATAAGAAACAAAAGTTTGGTGCTTGGCGTTACGCGCTATGTTGAATTACTGGTATTTTGCTTATTTCAGTTTTTTAGGGACACTTAATTTTGGAACTACAGCTGTACATTACGATGTAACACAAACGGAGATTCTGAACGTTTGTCAAATATTTACGATTTAATTAGTGCAGTATAATTTTTAAAATTACCAATACATTCTTGCCGTTTACATAATTACCAGCTAACGCGTGGATAAAATTTCGCGACAACATTTGAAGGCATTTGTAAAATTATGTGAACTTGCTGTAATAGGAAATACTTAGTGATTTCATTGAAAAGAACGATACGGCATATAAATGTAAAATTCAACATGATCTATTAGACCTCACTGAAGAGCTCCCGAGGTGAAGTGTAAGTACCGCTAGTCGTTAGTGACTAGCGGATGTCCTGCGCCCACCAGCATCAAACACTGGTAAGACAGGCTGGGTGCGTACGTGTTTAGCGAGCGAGAGCGCAGCGTTAGAAGCCAAGAGCAGTCGCAGAAACAGGGCGACCACGAGGGCAGCGGAATTTAATTAACGCCGACGTGAAACAGTAAACCGCGCACGCAAAAGGCGAGCGACTTGGCGTTATACAGCCGCCAGGAAAGGTCGAGATGACCTCCGGCGGACACTGTTGGGTATGGGGTGCGGTGGTGGACCAATGGCCCCGTGGATGGTGTGCGGGGTAGGGGGTTGAACGTGTTTATTGCCACCGTAAATTGGGCCTCGCGGACCTAGCGCCCGGACGGAAACTCCCTCTTCGAGACGTCATCAGGAGGGCCGTTACCTCGCCTCGCGACGTCTCCGTCTATTGGTTTTCCCCCCTTCCTCTCGGCCTCGCTTGCAGCCACAATCCTCCTCGTTTACAGCTCCGCCATTTGCTCCGTTGTTCGTCGGTCGTCTTCTCCCCTTCTCCCGCACACCGTCGCCGCCTTGCTGCCTTTTTCCAAATTGATCGTACCCATCGCCGCCAGACGTGGAACGCACTCTTAATTGCTTCTTCCTTGGACCTCCGCGGGCTGAGCCTAGGGCTGTCCGACCCGCGCTGCAGCTGTCTCATTTCCCCTACAGCAGTGGTTCTCGAACTTTCCGTCACCATGGACTACTCAAGTCTGTTCGCTGTTTCTTCACACGTTTTGAATCTAACCTTTGAAAAATCACCCCATGNGTCACCATGGACTACTCAAGTCTGTTCGCTGTTTCTTCACACGTTTTGAATCTAACCTTTGAAAAATCACCCCATATATGATGTGTTTGTTTGTTTCCTAAATATGTTGTTTTATACTTGTTTTAACTATAAAATAACCTTATTTTGTAGTTAAATACATTTTTTAAGTTATATTTTATCTAGGAAATATATTATTTGATTTATAATTAGTACGAATAACAACATGGAGAAAAGAGGTGTGTTGNTTATATTTTATCTAGGAAATATATTATTTGATTTATAATTAGTACGAATAACAACATGGAGAAAAGAGGTGTGTTGGAAATGCCTAGTAAGAAATGGATCTTATGCAACATATTATTACACTGAGCGCGCACGAATGCGGTGCAGTGTCCCTTTGGTGTATATTTCCAGACTAGGTAAAGGTTTGTTTGCATGAGGCGGAGGAATATCCTGGAAGTAGAACTTCAGCAGGGCTTCAGAAAAGTGCAAAGTAACCGTGAATGGATTATACTTTGTGTTCCTTAACACGGATATGGTTAATTTCTTTTAAACATAACATTTTGTGAAACGCATTTTTCTATAATTTAAGACGACATAGTAAACATAGCAAAATACGAAATATTACAAAACTGTGTACGGTGATTTTTCTGGGTATCTTCTTCCCAGTAGGGTTCGCGGTGGTGTAGTGGTTAGAATACTCTCCTCCCTCATAGGCGGGGTAGTGCGGGGAATTTAATACCGTTAGATGTCTGCGCAGCTGCGTGTGCACATGTAGACATGACTTGTACAGACACCAGCCCACACGGAAGCAGCTACAAGACAACGTAAATTAGTCAACACTGTGACACTTATTATGGTCGCTGCGACATCTGACACCCGCAGCCGAGCAGTTTTTATCTGGAGGACGATATGGTTGGTAACTGTTGTGAAGAGGGAGGAGAAGGCGTGACCTTGCGTAGTTTCAGATATTTTTCGGATGCACACTTGGCTTGGTCGATAAGTAAGTGGAGACCGTGACCCTAAAACACGGACTGCTAGGTGTAGGCTGCCAACATAACACGGGTCACTTCGTCGGCACCTCATCCATTCGAGTAGCAAAACGGATAAATAATTATTTAACTACTTGTTAAAATTTATTTCCGCCATAAAAGGTTGGCATTGGCGTAATAAAAAAATACCTTGGTAGTAACATTTAATTGTTAAAACAAATTGTAATAAATCATAAAATTTATTTTCCGGTCGTCGAGTAACAAACAACGTACCACGAGTGTTCCGCGGACAGTTTGTAACAACCACTGCATTATACAGGCTCTTTAAAAACTCGTATTACAACGCTCTAGGACTGGTAGTACACGTTAAATGGAACGACTTTCGCTTATAAACACGGGGTCGGAAACGAATAGTTCCATCACTAGTGGGTTTGTACCTTAGCCGCCACGTTCCCCAGATCCCATCAAGATGGACTTTCTTCTCTGGGGCTGCATGAAGTCGCTAGTGTACGGGACTAGCGTGAATTCAGAAATTACCCTCTTCGCGCGAATCCATACCGCTGCCGCACACATTCAGGCTGCTCAAGATGTAGCGGCGACTGAAGAAAGTATGCTCCATCGTTGTCAAGTGTGCATCCGATAAGGTGACCGCCTTGTTGAACTGTATCTGTGACTAAGTGTAAAACGTGTGCTGAGAGAACCGTATTTTGTAAACAACAGTCACCAGATGCAAATAAGTTTCTCAACTAAAACTTTCACCAACAATGTAAGCCTATTACTGCAAATGCTCACCTCAATGTCATTGCCGCTAGTTATCGGACAATATTACCAACCTCAATGCGCATATCACGTTAAGAAAGAGGGTTGCCTACCATAACACTCTCACGCCCTATATCAACGAAACTAATTGTTTCAGACCCCGTGTTTATACGCAAAAGTTGTTCCATTTAACGTGTACTACCAGCCATGGAGCGTTGTAACACGAATTTTGAAACATGTATAGTGTGCCTAACCATAGATCTACGCTCGTAAATCTCCGTTCCTCTTCGTAACTATTCTGGTCGTTTATTATCTTCGATTGCGACTGCGTTAGCAAGTAATATTTCCTTTGTTATATGGGAATGCAATTAAAGTAACGGAATGGATACTTGCGGTTTTATCACTTAAATCGTTAAACGTGTACTAGATTTTTCGTTTGGCGCCAAATTCAGCGCGTTAGCACATCGGAGTCGCGAGATATACTGCCCGGGAATTTTTCTCCCACGTCCGAAATTGCTGCTTAAACCTTCACCGGCAGCTCGCGCATGCGTGGCGCCAAATTAAGGTCATACTTGCATTGTAGTCGTACGCTACATTCATTACAATGGTTCTATTGGTCATGAAGTTATACAGTCGCAATGGATGATCGTGTAAACTTTACATCGCCGTTTCTGTCCTTATACCCCACTGTGTCGGTCTGATTTTACAGAAGTATTCAACGTGTGTAAAGAATTGTTCACCGTACTGATGAAAACCAAGAAATGAATTTCGATTTCCAAAGCTTTGTTATTATGTTTGGAAGTTCGTGGGGTTTTAATATTTTTAGCGCTGTGAGAAAGAAGTTTTTTTTATAAATGATGCGAGCAAGAAAGTCATCAATTTAAGCAGGAAACAAAACGCGAGTAAGAAAATTGATAAGGGGCAGAAATTAAACGGGAACGCATATACATTTTTTTTATCTTCCCTAGAATTTTAAGCTTAAGTAAACGGCTGTCAGGAACTACATTATCTAATGTGACGCTGTAAAATACGTAACGTATTAATTAACGCACGTGTAAAAAAAACATAAATTCATAGTTGAAAGGATGTCCCCATTAAAAAAAGTACAATAAATAAAGCACGCGTTCATGAGCACGAAGTGGGGTGATTAGCTCCTACATATGATAATCTAGAACAGCTGATTTACTCTCCGATTCATAAGTCATTCAGGAATCATTCGAATATGCAGTTAAGTCATTGAATATTCGGTATGCGAACAATGAGCAATTTCAAGTGGCTTCTGACGTCAGTCAGTATCTTGCGGTAAAATCGGTTGGTAGACTGAGTTTATTGAGGGTGGATAACCCGTCATATGCGAGTACGTTGCATTTTTAAGAACTTAACACGCGGAAAGGTGACTTTAAACCTTGAAAAATGTGTTGATAACGCATAAACTTAAAACAGTTTAAGTCACTCTGAACTTGTGGCTAATTTTGTATTAATATTGGTGACGACGATTGTAGTTTAAATAGCTCTTCATTAGCACTGCTTTTTTGCTTTTCGGGTAATGTAGGACGCATTACATGCTAAAAGAACACTAAGAATCCCTGAAATTCGAACCCAACGTAATTCGCATGTAAAGACTGGCCGTTAACCAACCACGTTACGAAGGTCGGCTGCCTGAACTCGCTGTGAAGACCGCAAAGATCAATCACTCCCGACACCCTGGACGTAACTGTTCTCTTCGCGAAACCACGACGTCTGTAGCACGCGTGCGAGCGGCATGTGTCAGTTCTTGGAATTTTCAGTTGGCTTGTGGGTGTCGGCGTGACGGATGCGAGAAACAGCTGCCTTCCACGCCAGACAGGCCAACAGCATAGGAATGCGTGGCAGGCTGAAGTTTTACAAGCCTTTCCTCTCACCATCCGGTGAAATATTTTACAAGCGAACAGTAATTCTTAGACCTTCATTATTTACTTTATATACTGCTGGACATTAAAATTGCAACACAGAGAATTACCGGAGCTATCACAGCCATATTTATTGGACAGAACAACCAACATACACCGGTGGCACCATTACTCTCGCAGTTCGGTATGACGTTGGGGAAATCAGTAATGTGTGGCCCCACCACGGGCAGCAATAACCACTGCTTCACAAGCAGCATTTCAATGTCCGTCTGTGGTGTTTCCACCCATGGTGCTTCGATGCGTGCCCGAAGTTCATCCGCTGTGGCTGTGGGTGTCCTGTAGCAGGCCAGTCGTCGTCCAACTATAGACCGCACATTTTCGATGGGCGAGAGATCTGGTGAACGAGCAGCCCGAGGAAGCAGTGTGACATAGTGGTCATCCAGGAACCGTCGGATGAAGTATGCCACATGTGGTCGCACAATATCATGTTGGTACAGGGTCTAAGGTTGGCGCTGAAGATAGGGGACAGCAACGGGCTCTAACACTTCCATGATGTAATGGTTGATGGTCATTGGACCAGGGATGTGAACTAACATAATGTAGCATACATATGTATGGCCCCAGTCCCCACCTGTGTGCCATCACTGCAATTATGATATAATGTTATGACACTTGTGGGGTTCTCGAGATGCAGCAGGTCCGCTCCGACAGGAGTAGAACCCCGATGTAAGACCGACCCCAGGGGACCAAAAACGGCCACCACTCTCTTCCATTACCATACATTTTGAATTTCTTCACGGTGAAATTATATGCTTGGGCCCCAACTGTCTGACTGTTAAGGAGTCGACCAGCCCACCACCAGGCACCACCATCATGACTGCCCATGATTAAAGTTTAGCTTGGGAGGCTGATACCCCTTTTAGTAAAACATGGCATAAGGAGCGCCTGGGAGTTTCCAACTTTGTTAGCGGAAGCTATCCAGCGTTACCACGAGGAGGCGTGGGTTTCCTTGAACTAGCAGAGGTTATTGACTTGTGCATAACTAGTCCTTTGTCCTTTCCGTAATTATGTATTCAGCCAAACTAGGATAATAAATGTGGTAATACCTTCGACACCATCATCGCTTGGCTGAAGTTTCCTTGCAAGGTGTATCACTGGTTCGTAACCCTGAGTTGGACTTTCTATCCCTGAGTCTCGGGCACCCCCACCAGGTGACTTGTAGAACCATGGTGTGCCTTATGTTCAAACCACAGGCCGGTTCCAAGGACAATCCCCAGATCAAACACATGGCGAGGGAGGATGATTATTCCCATTCCAGGTCACGATCATCCTACCGGGTATTTAGTCTCATGGACTGCAACCTTACACCCATTACAATCCAGCTCCTCGACAACCCTGGTCTAGCTGACTGCGGCCGCAACCTTCACGCTTTTCCAGTATCTTCCGCCAGAGTGTGGCTACCTCTACCCTAAGTGCATCGCTAGACTTCACTGGGTGTCTATCCTTTGAGGCGTCTGCATTTTACACCCTAATCAACCTCCAAAAGAGGGTCCCTAGACCGGTCTCCTGGCTTCCAGCGCCCAGAACTTTCGTCGGTCATAGATACTCCTGCCTAATAGGTACTACCGCGAGAGGGACTGGAATTCGATGCTGGGCGGGTAAGATGGTGCATAACGCAGGACTCGGCCAGGTGTGTGTTATGGTGCCGCCAGGCACGGATGCGACCATCGTTTGTGCTGCAAGCAGAAGAGAGATTCGTGGGAGAAGACGATGGCATGCCATTCGTCTCTCCCCGCTCTCTCCATGCTGCTTTGCAGCCACAGGTGGCGGCGGTGAGCAGTTGACGGAGGCTCAAGTAGTGCGCCTGGACAAGATGGCCTGATGCTACAGACAGTAACGAACCGTGCTGCGTGCGGACACAGACTGGTGTGCCACATGCCTGAACTCCTGAGTGAGGGTGTCTGATGTGGCTTTGCGATCCGTAATCGCCATGTCCTCGAGCTTGTTGGTGCAACTGGGTCATTGGATTCCTATACGTCGCTCAGCCCATCCCTCTTCGATCGACTGCGTTCCGTATCCACTTCAGTGTAGTTGCATTTCTTCCAGCGCGGGAACAGATTTCGTGGTAGGATAAACCACAACCCCGATAAGTCACGATTCTACGGCGGTAAACTGCGGGAACCTCNGTCCCTCTTCGATCGACTGCGTTCCGTATCCACTTCAGTGTAGTTGATTCTTCCAGCCCGGGAACAGATTTCGTGGTAGGATAAACCACAACCCCGATAAGTCACGATTCTACGGCGGTAAACTGCGGGAACCTCCTCGTGTAAGATAATTGTTGTGTTCTTCGACGCGGCATACATCATCTGTGCACTTGAACAGCGGGGAAACACAATCTCACTACCTCTCAGTGGCTCCCCGACCTCCGCGTATATACCGCCTATCAGTGTCGGCACATATGCTACGCCACTCGGCTGAACAACTGATCACGTCATTGTTCCACCTTACTGTACGCATTCTCCATTACTGTGCGCACATACTACAACACGCATGATATAAAATAACTTAGTCTAATATAACGCAATTTAACAGACTAACGTGCTCATTGTGTATATTTTTCAAACATATAATTATGCCATACGTAGAAAGAAGTAGTGTCCTAGACTTTAGAGTGCGCATAAGTCTTTTGTGAAAAATTTGTGTGCTGCAACTCGGAAGCTAACAAAAATATTTTCAGACCCCCGCAACGGTTGAAACGTAATTGAAAGTGCGTTAGAACAGCAAAATGCAAATAAGCAAACTCAAATTTGGTTAACAAAACGTTTTTGTGAAAACTGGGCATTTACGTGCAATGGATGCTGCATAGTATAGGCCGCGGCTGTGTCGCAGAAAACATGAAACTCAGGAAGATGCGTTCTAGGGTATCACTTAATGCATAGCTTTAACTGGAGCTGCTTTCTAATTTTGAGGGTGTAAGACTAAGAAAATTTCTGTAACGTATCTTCTTGAACGAGCAGTGAACTAAACTTAAATGCAGCATGCAAATGTGGAAATTTGCATATTTGTTATTGTCTTTTGTCAACTTCCCCTTCTTGCTCTGTTATGTTGATCTGGGAGTGGTCCACAAACAAAATAAACTGTGTTACATTAAAAAATTGCCTCTGAATCGTACTAAGTTTGCGTTTGTACAATAACATTTACCAGCCACACGCACATTAAAACTTGTCATTAAATTTTTTTTGTTAAATTTTTGGATTTTATACCAAATCGCTGTAATCATAATTTTTAGACTCATGCTTTTTTCTATTTTAAAAATAAAAATTTCTTAATTTCTCTTTAATTTGTATTATTTCTAATGTATAAAAATTAATATTCATTTACTGAAATATATAGTACCAAAGTTATTGTTATGGAACTATGTAATTTGCCTGCGTAAGGTAAATTTCAGTCATTTGATTTGGTTCTGTAAATTAACTGTGGTATAAGCAGTAAAGAAAGCACGGTTTCACGATCTGAAACCAGGACCCGAATCTCACAGGTGATCGGCTTCCGCCTCACCACCGATTTCAGATTGTACGTGTTTTTATGTATGCTTGAAAATGAAACGTCCAGCCTTTAATGTAACCTCCAACCTCCGTATTTTATTTGCGTTTACTATATGTCTGACCACAGGCCTCTGGCATAAAGGATTGTGAGGATGAAGGTGGATATACTCCCACTCAGAATAAGTTCCTTGTGGGTAGAATGGTGAGGGATACGGCAATTTTGAGAAACGTATTCATTTATTGCCCGACACTGCCATGTTGGCCGTCAGCAGCAGATTTAGCGAACCGCTGCTGCACCACTGCTTAGTCTATGGTGACGTTTTACATTCAGTGATTGGATGTGCTTCTACCTACATTAATAACCTGTGCTGTTGCAATCCTGCTCCTTGTTTTTTCCACGCTTAAGTACGAAAATATGATACCCTAGACCAGGGGTGGCCAACTTGATTAGATCCAAGATCTACTGTTTACTGACGAAACCCTGTGCGATATACCAATTACATACTTCTTGAAATTTTAAATGAAACAGTATAGTTCAATATACAATTATGTAGTATTTTTATTTTATTAAAAGGGAAAAACATAAAACTGAAAATTGTTCTTATAAACTACTTATTTATATTAGTGTGAGCATTGCTTGTGAACATCTTCCGCTCGATTAGCAAAAGCAGGTTTGTAGTTGGAAATTGCCAACCTTAAAGAATCCAATGTATGGGCTTCTGTCAAGTGAGAACGGTGCTTATTTATTGTTTGTTTTAAGTTGGAAAATGCTGGTTCACATAAGTATGTTGAACCAAAACACGAATGCAGTTGTTCAACACATTTCTTCAAATTTGGATATTTATCGCTGGAAACCAATGCGCAGAAATCTAGACGTGAGGATAACTTTGCTTTTAGAAATATGTCGTAGCGCAGAGTAATAATTTCGTTTTGAAATATCACGTGGCCCATTTGAAATGTATCTGCAATTTTTTTTAGCCATTTCATAGATATCCCTATGATCAATAAAATTATTAAACGGATAACTGATGAATTCCACTAACTTCTCAATTTTTTTGAAATCACTAAAGCGAATTTCGAAGTCTAATACCACTGCCTTAATTTCTGCCGTGTGCTTGTCAGGAATGAAATTGTAGGTAGGATGTTTTTCCATATCATCCTTGATGTTTACAAATGTTTGAAATTTTTTCTTTTCGATGTCAACTATCATAGACGTTGTTTGACTTTGAAATGCTGCAATAGAACTCATCATTTCCGTTACTGTTTTATTCTTGCCTTGTAGTTCCAGATTTAATGTGCTCAGTTTTCCAGTAAAATCTGCTAAAAATGCTAAATCACATTGCCAGTCTAAATCACGCAGTTGCTGATAATCATCACCCCTCTCTTCAAGAAATTTTATTATTTCGTCCAATAGATCTTTAAATCTTTGCAAAAACTTGCTTCGACTCAACCACCTTACGTCAGTGTGCAATGCCAAATCTGGTTCCTTCTCATCTAATTGCTATTTAAAGAGCCGCCTTTGGAGAGATTTTCCTTTTATGGAATTTACAATCTTGAAAGAAATATCTATTACATGTTTTGTGTTTAGTCTCTTACTAGCCAATACTTGTTGATGAATTATGCAGTGGTAGCTAGTGAAGTCTGGAAAGTCTTCGTCTTTGTGACAAAGAGCAATAAAACCATTATGAATACCTGTCATTGCAGGAGCCCCATCAGTTGTCATTGATACGAGTTTATACAAAGGTAGCTTAATCTTGCTAATATATGCTTTGAATTCCGTGAATATATCAAGACCACGAGTTTTTCCTTGTAAGGAAATCATACTTAGCAGTTCTTCTTTCGTCGAGAAATCTTCAAAGACCATCCGAATAAAAATAAGTAATTGTGCAGTATCAGTGATATCTGTTGACTCGTCAAGTTGTAGTGAGAAAGCAACGCAGCGGACGATATCTCTTTGTAGTTGTTCGTTTATGTTTTTACTCGTCGTTTCCATACGGCGCATCACAGTATTTCGAGACAGCTGTAAACCACGAATAGCTATTTTAATTTCATTTAATTTTTGAAATTCACGAACAGCGAATCTGACACTGCTTCGAAAATTTCCTTGATGTATTCTCTATCGGAAAAAAGGTTTGCACTTTTGTGCAATTCTGTAGCTTACTTGGAAATAAGCTTCAGTTGCAGCCTTACTTTGCTCAATAGGAATAGAAAACATGTTTTCTTGGACTGTTAATTGGGATTTCAATGCTTACAATTTACTTTTTCTTATTTCGATGGTGAGGGGAAAAGGGGGGGGGGGAGGTAATCTGTCTGATATTTACTATGCATTGTGTTAAAATGTCTCTCAAAATTTCCTTTTTTCGGTATTGTCACGGATGTATTGCATATTAAGTAGCAACAGTTTTCTTTCACCTTAGTAAAGAAGTAGTCCAGTTCCCACTCTTGGTGAAAGTGATAAGTTTTTGATTTCTTTGGAGCACATTTTTCAACGATCTACAAAAATAAAACCAAAATATTAAGAACATAATTCGTATAATAATAAAAGTAGAAATATCCTATAACTAAATGTGAATTAAGTTTATTTTTGTAATGATGGCACAAAGTTAGCGAGTGACCATTATTTTTAAGTTTTTATTTATTTACGCTTTTGGTAGGTACCCAGTTACTAGGTGAGGTGGGTAATTCGCTTGATCCACCGAGTAAAATAATTATTGTTTTATTATACACTGCAAAAATCAGCGAAAAATATATTTAACTAGGTATATTATTGAGGGGTTTCGTTTGCAATAGTAACAATATCGAAAATATTATCTTACTTTATTTGATGAACCTTCAGAAGCATTTCTTTTTTAATTTGATGTTCCTTCAGCGTTTTTCTTCAACCACTTGTCCATAGCGTATGAGGCGCGATGCATATTCTAATCGTGATTTACATCGGTAGTCGTTGACGTAACTCCGCTAGTCCCTGTCGTCAACTGAATGGATTGACACCCTCCCCGCCCACGCGATCCACACGCTTCCCGCCTATTGTCCATCGCGCGCCGAAAACAAAATAGAGCTACTGCGCGGAAGAGAGGATAAATAACGTGATGGAACGGCGATTGAAAAATGATACAAGATGATGCGCGCAGCAGTTGGTGATTACGTTGCGCAGTCTGTTCTACGTATTATATATTTTTTGCCTTGCCACGATCGACTGGACTAATTGCCGCGATCGACCTGTTGGCCACCCCTGCCCTAGACTATGTAAACATTCATTATTTTACGTGTCTTCTGAATACTTTATCGACTTTATTTTTACGGTTTTGCCGTGAATTAGTAATAGCTTGGTATTTGTTCCCTTCGTATTACACAATTGTTTGTTAATACAGAATGGTTTTAGTTGTCAAGGAAATGATTATTATTATTATTTTTCTTTTACTTTGCCTCGCCAGTTTTGTCTTGTTAATGGGGAATGCTGAGTGTCACGGAAGTACGTCAGAACGAGCTCTGATTCTGGCGTGTTGGCTTATGTCCGTGGTAATTCCGGTATGTTTGTCAATGCGCAGCACGTGTTGCGCGCAATCACAATTGCAAAGTACAGCGTTCAATAGTTAAATCGGTGTCCGTGCCGTGTCAAGATCCGTGAGGCATTGGAAGCGATACATTGCGGTTGCAGGATTGTCAAATCTAACCCACACATACCCAGTGTATACAGTTGTGTACATAACTAACTGGGAAGTTATTTTTGGCCGGCACTGTACACTGCGAGGCCCAATGCCTAATTATCTTCTCTGTGGGTGACTAATTGGTAAACCGTGATACTTTTCCAGGTTATGAATGGTTCATGTTTCTGTAGGCGGTCCACGGTAAAGTAAACACTTTGAAACGAACTTGACGTTGTACTGCCAGTATAATGTTTGAACTTATGGCCACTGAAGTCACATTCTTCTTTTTGTACATTTTCGAGTATGAATTAGCATATTAGTAACACGTTTATATGCTTAACAATTAAACTGTTTTAGATTGACTGCACATGAAAGTGATCAGACCCATGGTAATTGTAATGTTACATGCTGCAGAAGAATACAGAATGGGAAGTGAAAGTATATCCTAATCAGGGCTTTCAAAAGTGATCAATTACCCGTGTACATACTATATAGCCGAACACGAAGCGTGAAGTACATTATTTGTGACAACGAAGCAAGCGTTGTTTCGACTGAAACACAGCACTCATCAAATATTTCTTTGTTTACAACACCTGGTAAAACATTGTATGTGAAATCGGTGTTAACGCGTATACACTTCTCTCGGTAAATAAAAGTTCTCGGAATACAATTTTTTTTCCAGAAAATATAAGGTAAAAAAAAACGTACAGCCACCATTTTTTACTTTTACTGTATTAGATATATTTTAAANCAAAAAACGTATAGCCACCATTTTTTACTTTTACTGTATTAGATATATTTTAAAAAATTGCTTTTTAAGGGCATTCCTTCGTTGTTTCGTTAAGGCAAAGAGAAAAGTTCAAAGTCGTACGGTGGCACCTGTAGTTTAATCCACTGGNGACTGGACTAATTGCCGCGATCGACCTGTTGGCCACCCCTGCCCTAGACTATGTAAACATTCATTATTTTACGTGTCTTCTGAATACTTTATCGACTTTATTTTTACGGTTTTGCCGTGAATTAGTAATAGCTTGGTATTTGTTCCCTTCGTATTACACAATTGTTTGTTAATACAGAATGGTTTTAGTGTGTCAAGGAAATGATTATTATTATTATTTTTCTTTTACTTTACCTCGCCAGTTTTGTCTTGTTAATGGGGAATGCTGAGTGTCACGGAAGTACGTCAGAACGAGCTCTGATTCTGGCGTGTTGGCTTATGTCCGTGGTAATTCCGGTATGTTTGTCAATGCGCAGCACGTGTTGCGCGCAATCACAATTGCAAAGTACAGCGTTCAATAGTTAAATCGGTGTCCGTGCCGTGTCAAGATCCGTGAGGCATTGGAAGCGATACATTGCGGTTGCAGGATTGTCAAATCTAACCCACACATACCCAGTGTATACAGTTGTGTACATAACTAACTGGGAAGTTATTTTTGGCCGGCACTGTACACTGCGAGGCCCAATGCCTAATTATCTTCTCTGTGGGTGACTAATTGGTAAACCGTGATACTTTTCCAGGTTATGAATGGTTCATGTTTCTGTAGGCGGTCCACGGTAAAGTAAACACTTTGAAACGAACTTGACGTTGTACTGCCAGTATAATGTTTGAACTTATGGCCACTGAAGTCACATTCTTCTTTTTGTACATTTTCGAGTATGAATTAGCATATTAGTAACACGTTTATATGCTTAACAATTAAACGGTTTTAGATTGACTGCACATGAAAGTGATCAGACCCATGGTAATTGTAATGTTACATGCGGCAGAAGAATACAGAATGGGAAGTGAAAGTATATCCTAATCAGGGCTTTCAAAAGTGATAAATTACCCGTGGACATACTATATAGCCGAACACGAAGCGTGAAGTACATTATTTGTGACAACGAAGCAAGCGTTGTTTCGATTGAAACACAGCACTCATCAAATATTTCTTTGTTTACAACACCTGGTAAAACATTGTATGTGAAATCGGTGTTAACGCGTATACACTTCTCTCGGTAAATAAAAGTTCTCGGAATACAATTTTTTTTCCAGAAAATATAAGGTAAAAAAAAACGTACAGCCACCATTTTTTACTTTTACTGTATTAGATATATTTTAAAAAATTGCTTTTTAAGGCCATTCCTTCGTTGTTTCGTTAAGGCAAAGAGAAAAGTTCAAAGTCGTACGGTGGCACCTGTAGTTTAATCCACTGGGTTACATCGCGTATAATTGTATCCTACTGTTACATATTTATATTAGCGAGAAATTCAGCTTCTCGGGAATGCTATCGTAGTCTTGGGAGCATCCATCGCATGGCTTTCTTATGGACAGACGTGATCTCGATGACTTAAAAAAAAAACAATTACCAAGGCTTAATTGAAATCACGTTGGACGGCCTGTAGCCACCGTAACTGACTCGTCTAGGGAACTGAAAGTGCCTACCTCACGAGGCTTGTAGCCGGCGGTGGTCGGTGGGAATCCCTGGCGCCTAAGACGAGCCGGGGCGAGGCAGCTCGGCGCGTAGTGTCCGCCGAGATTGCCAGCGAACCGGCTCGCGCGGTAACACATGTCAGCTTGCTTGTCAGGTGCCCGCGGGAATTGCAACCCGTGCTGCTCTGGTAACGAGGGGAGCGCGGTAACTATCCTCCTTACCCGGGGCATGTTCATCCCGCGAGGAAATATTCCTATTCTAATTAAGTTTTCACTGTTCCTCTGCTACCTTATTGCGTGCGACTTCCTACTCTGGGTTTCTGAGCTGTGAACGAGCGTATCTAGAATCCTTAGGCGGGTGGCGTCATGTTCCCACTGTGTTGGAGCAGGTTTGAATTTTCGATTTGTGGCACGGAAAGGCGGCTTTGCTTCATCATAATTTTAGGGAACAGGTTANGGATACGCCACTGGCTACGTGATACTTAACAACGCGGTGTCGCTACAGCAGATAAGCATCTTGCTAAATTACACATTTCATAATTGTTAACGTGAATACGTATTTACAATCATATCGACACGGGAACAGCGACGTAACGTTTGGAGCGTGATGCATCCCGACGCTGTAACTTAATGACTAGTAACGCGATTGAAAATAAACGTGGTCTCGTTCGATCTCGTTTGATCGGGTGTACGACTATACAATGCCAGCAGGGCCTTGAGTTGTCGCCGCGTGGGTGGGGGTCCGCGGCGACTGGCGGCAATTTTCCGCGTGGGCGAAAATTTNCAGCAGGGCCTTGAGTTGTCGCCGCGTGGGTGGGGGTCCGCGGCGACTGGCGGCAATTTTCCGCGTGGGCGAAAATTTTCCGGCAGTGTATCTTGCGATTGCGATTGCGATGTGCTAGTGCGCTGATTTTGGCGCCAAATCAAAGACGATGTTCATATCTGTCGATTCAAGCTATAGAAATAAAGTACCCATTTCGTTACTTTCATTTTATTCCCATATCCCAAAGAAAATATTACCCGCTAACGAAGATGTGAGTGAGTCAGTGAGGAGATTTGGGCTGTTCTTAAGGTGGCAGCCTGGGTAGGTAGCCGAACGGTGTGCAGAGCTCCAGCAGAAAACGTTTAACTAAAAAACTGTCAAACTTGTCTGAGTGAGGTCTGCTTACGAATAGCATTTAAGTAACGATACGCGCCTGTATAGGTTTTTCAGTTCCTCCATTTCTCTCTAAAGAATGTTTTTCTGATAGTGAAAATGGCTCAAACGGGTGTTTTCACGGTGTTTTAGGTATTAACATACCTGTACAAGACATCAAAAAAGGAATAGGAACGTGCATCAAACCTTTCTTTTTATTATTACGTCATAAAATGGCAGGGTCTCCGCTGAAAGTCTCATAGTGGAGCGTTATCTACTGCAAGACTGCACACCATTTCAGTGCTTTGTGCTTAGGGACGATGGGAGGGTTGATGCGAATGTCTGGGTCGCCCCTAGCGCTCCCACGCTTTTAGGCATCAGACGTGCAAAATTCCTTCAACCATGCGACCCCCTTAACATCGAGGTCTTGAGAGCCGATGAGGGTGAAGCGAGGGGAGTAAGGAGCAGCGCCGGAATGAAAGGGCGATGGAAACCAGAGATCCCCGAGAAAACTCGCCGACCAGCATTATCGTCCGGCACGATTCCCACATGCAAAAATCCGGGAGCGACCCGCCGAGAATCAAACCCGGTTCGGCTAGGTGGTTGACTGGTGTAGTTTAATGTGTCTCTTTACTTCTTGGCATAACATAAAACATGCTCTGCTGTTGAATAAGTAAATAGTAATGGCGAGTTTTGATATGGTAAAGTATGTGACTGAATTGTACGATAGTAAAGTGCAGTAATTTAAAAAATCGGCAAATGAAAATAAATAGGGCTTTATGGAAGGTGAAGTGCATGCGTTGGATAATGATTGTTGAGGTAGGTTTTGGTACAGGCGTTCCATTATATTAAAATGATCGCCAATTGAACATTGATTCGGTGGTACAGTGGCCGGCAGTTATCTGAGCGCGCGAGCTCCGTAGTTCTGTCTTGAGGGATGTCCAATACAAATCGGTCAATGGCTGTGCTACAACCGTCGTGCGCCAGCCGTATACGAGCAGGACGGAACACATTTGCTGCATAGCCTTAGATACAAAGTTTAATCATTTCACATTATAACAACAACGTACGTTCTCACAGTTAATGAACCATACTGCGACATATTTAAAAATTAAGCACACAAACTTACAAAAACATCCACATAAATATTTTAAGTAAATTTTGTACATTGACTCCTGTAAATGGACTCAACAAAAAGTATTTATTCAGCATTTTGTCTTTATTTTTTAGTTTATAACGTTCATAAATGCGCGATAACTATATGCTGAGATAATGAATGTACTGAATCTCCAGAAAGTATGTAATGAATGATAAGATGTGCCGTCAAATACATAGTATTTCCAGCTAAACTACACTACCTAAATTATCTGTAAACTAAAATCCGTAGATATTAATAATCACGACAAATTGCATTATATATGATAGTATTATATACTATATAAAGTTGATAGCAATATTTACAAAGTAGTGATGTTGACTGAACATATCTTACAATTATACTAACACATGGCTTGCCCAGTGACGTCAGCCCACCGGTGCATTCTAGGAGAATCTTCAAATTTTGCACAAAATAGCTCACTCCCCATAAGTTCCGTCTATCGGAATGCGGAACGTATAATTTATAATTAGAAACGAAAGAGTATTAAGCCGTTACACAAGCATCAGCAGCGTAAATAACGTCTTTTAAAAACCCATCATTGGTCGCGTATGAGCATTCTTCTAACACTAAAAAAAAAGATATGGTCATATTTTTAAAGAAGGGGTGGAGCGACATTGTGCTCTCGTCTGAGTTCACAAATTGCATAAGGTAGTGGGCAAGCTGGCTGCCTGGAATGATGCATCATTGACCTTAAGACAGGTTTTCGTTTACTAATGTGCACAGTGCGTGAGCATTTTTTTTATTGTGCGACCATTTGTGTTCATTAAAACTGGAGCAGAGAGATGCGAATAGGCCCATTATCATTGTTACTGATAGTGATACAGTTACACATGAAGTAGGCAAATAAATATATACATATTGTTCATGAACACATTGCACTTTACACCGTAAAGAAACACAAAACTTTAAATTAACGTGGACAAGTTTTACCGAATGTGATAAGCCCTAAGTATTAAAAGAAAAAGTTACAGCTGTAGTTACAAAACACTTTACCTAAAAGTACTTAATAATGTGAAAGGCGAATAGATAAGATACACAAAATATCTATGCCTATTATCGTCTACAAACACTGTCTCAATATCATTATAATGCTGGTATATAAACATATTCCATGTACAGTTCTTAAAAAAATAAAAAATAAACAGCATTAAATTTCAATTAAAAAAACTAATTTTGCTGAATTTATAATCGTTCTATTAAAGGCGAACTATGGTAAATGTAATCAGTAATTGAGTCTTTATTATTTCGTTCTCTGCTGTTAATAACTTTACTGCATCTCTGCTTGTTACCATTCCCTTCCATCATCAGTCACGTACATTACTTGCTGCCGATGTTTTTCGAACAGCTAGTACACGGCTGTCAGCTGCGCAAGCTTCTCCTTTACACCCCCTTCCCCCCTCCTCATCACTACATATCTCGGACTACACCGCTATTGAGATTTGCCCAGATAACTGCCGGCCACGTTACTGGTTAGTGTCATGTCATTCTCATTGGTGGAAATTTGTTACGTTGCCACACACTGCGCAACAACTACACGGAAGACATTACGTACTCCGCTTCTATTTCCTTGATCAGCATTTGCCTTATTACACTGTACAATTTTTTACAGTAAACGTCTTTGTAACCTATACATAGTATACTAATAATGCGACATATCAGGCTGTAAATATAGGCATACAAAGCGTTTTACTATNGAGGGGAGTAAGGAGCAGCGCCGGAATGAAAGGGCGATGGAAACCAGAGATCCCCGAGAAAACTCGCCGACCAGCGTTATCGTCCGGCACGATTCCCACATGCAAAAATCCGGGAGCGACCCGCCGAGAATCAAACCCTGTTCGGCTAGGTGGTTGACTGGTGTAGTTTAATCTGTCTGTTTACTTCTTGGCATAACATAAAACATGCTCTGCTGTTGAATAAGTTAATAGTAATGGCGAGTTTTGATATGGTAAAGTATGTGACTGAATTGTACGATAGTAAAGTGCAGTAATTTAAAAAANAATAGTAATGGCGAGTTTTGATATGGTAAAGTATGTGACTGAATTGTACGATAGTAAAGGGCAGTAATTTAAAAAATCGGCAAATGAAAATAAATAGGGCTTTATGGAAGGTGAAGTGCATGCGTTGGATAATGATTGTTGAGGTAGGTTTTGGTACAGGCGTTCCATTATATTAAAATGATCGCCAATTGAACATTGATTCGGTGGTACAGTGGCCGGCAGTTATCTGAGCGCGCGAGCTCCGTAGTTCTGTCTTGAGGGATGTCCAATACAAATCGGTCAATGGCTGTGCTACAACCGTCGTGCGCCAGCCGTATACGAGCAGGACGGAACACATTTGCTGCATAGCCTTAGATACAAAGTTTAATCATTTCACATTATAACAACAACGTACGTTCTCACAGTTAATGAACCATACTGCGACATATTTAAAAATTAAGCACACAAACTTACAAAAACATCCACATAAATATTTTAAGTAAATTTTGTACATTGACTCCTGTAAATGGACTCAACAAAAAGTATTTATTCAGCATTTTGTCTTTATTTTTTAGTTTATAACGTTCATAAATGCGCGATAACTATATGCTGAGATAATGAATGTACTGAATCTCCAGAAAGTATGTAATGAATGATAAGATGTGCCGTCAAATACATAGTATTTCCAGCTAAACTANATGTACTGAATCTCCAGAAAGTATGTAATGAATGATAAGATGTGCCGTCAAATACATAGTATTTCCAGCTAAACTGCACTACCTAAATTATCTGTAAACTAAAATCCGTAGATATTAATAATCACGACAAATTGCATTATATATTATAGTATTATATACTATATAAAGTTGATAGCAATTTTTACAAAGTAGTGATGTTGACTGAACATATCTTACAATTATACTAACACATGGCTTGCCCAGTGACGTCAGCCCANTTTACAAAGTAGTGATGTTGACTGAACATATCTTACAATTATACTAACACATGGCTTGCCCAGTGACGTCAGCCCACCGGTGCATTCTAGGAGAATCTTCAAATTTTGCACAAAATAGCTCACTCCCCATAAGTTCCGTCTATCGGAATGCGGAACGTATAATTTATAATTAGAAACGAAAGAGTATTAAGCCGTTACACAAGCATCAGCAGCGTAAATAACGTCTTTTAAAAACCCATCATTGGTCGCGTATGAGCATTCTTCTAACACTAAAAAAAAAGATATGGTCATATTTTTAAAGAAGGGGTGGAGCGACATTGTGCTCTCGTCTGAGTTCACAAATTGCATAAGGTAGTGGGCAAGCTGGCTGCCTGGAATGATGCATCATTGACCTTAAGACAGGTTTTAGTTTACTAATGTGCACAGTGCGTGAGCATTTTTTTTATTGTGCGACCATTTGTGTTCATTAAAACTGGAGCAGAGAGATGCGAATAGGCCCATTATCATTGTTACTGATAGTGATACAGTTACAGNTTGTGTTCATTAAAACTGGAGCAGAGAGATGCGAATAGGCCCATTATCATTGTTACTGATAGTGATACAGTTACAGATGAAGTAGGCAAATAAATATATACATATTGTTCATGAACACATTGCACTTTACACCGTAAAGAAACACAAAACTTTAAATTAACGTGGACAAGTTTTACCGAATGTGATAAGCCCTAAGTATTAAAAGAAAAATTTACAGCTGTAGTTACAAAACACTTTACCTAAAAGTACTTCATAATGTGAAAGGCGAATAGATACGATACACAAAATATCTATGCCTATTATCGTCTACAAACACTGTCTCAATATCATTATAATGCTGGTATATAAACATATTCCATGTACAGTTCTTAAAAAAATAAAAAATAAACAGCATTAAATTTCAATTAAAAAAACTAATTGTGCTGAATTTATAATCGTTCTATTAAAGGCGAACTATGGTAAATGTAATCAGTAATGGAGTCTTTATTATTTCGTTCTCTGCTGTTAATAACTTTACTGCATCTCTGCTTGTTACCATTCCCTTCCATCATCAGTCACGTACATTACTTGCTGCCGATGTTTTTCGAACAGCTAGTACACGGCTGTCAGCTTCGCAAGCATCTCCTTTACACCCCCTTCCCTCCCTCCTCATCACTACATATCTCAGACTACACCGCTATTGAGATTTGCCCAGATAACTGCCGGCCACGTTACTGGTTAGTGTCATGACATTCTCATTGGTGGAAATTCGTTACGTTGCCACACACTGCGCAACAACTACACGGAAGACATTACGTATTCCGCTTATATTTCCTTGATCAGCATTTGCTTTATTACACTGTAACATTTTTTACAGTAAACGTCTTACACTATAATTTAAGTNCTCCGCTTCTATTTCCTTGATCAGCATTTGCCTTATTACACTGTACAATTTTTTACAGTAAACGTCTTTGTAACCTATACATAGTATACTAATAATGCGACATATCAGGCTGTAAATATAGGCATACAAAGCGTTTTACTATACACATTTCGTAAGCTCTATGCGCATTTGACATTTCCCTGAGCAAATGTTGGAAAATGCCACCATGGATGAATGGGAAGAAAACTTTTTTCATTTCCGCTTTCTCACTGTACATGTGCACTGATGTGGTAAATTTGTGAATAATTTCTTGGGGTTTACGAAGTCGTGCTGTTGTCGAACGGGCTTACTGATACGGTATGTGCGTAAAAACTTGGCTGAAATCAGTGTATCCTGTCCGTTCATATGTTGTTGTATTTACTCAACGCCAAAATCGTTATTTCAAGCTCAAATATTTATTGAAGCCAGTATAGGATAATCAGGAAGGGAAAATCCTAAATAAAAATGTCTGCCTTTTTTTTTTTTGTGTGAGCAAATGTTGTGACGGAATGCTACATATCTTTAGAGCTGTGTGTTATGCCGCACTAAAACGTGCAAATTTACGACGCTAGAAACAGCTCTACAGTAATACATCGCACTGGCAAAATATTTTCTCGCATAACTAGCGAAAATTATTATCTAGGGTTACTGCTTCCTACATAACCTTCCAGAAAATTGTATATTTTTATCTCTGTATTTGGTCTTTATTTATGTACCATACCATCTAAATGGGATATTGATGCATTTATACTTGTAGACGACTGATTGAGATACTTCCTNTTTATTTATGTACCATACCATCTAAATGGGATATTGATGCATTTATACTTGTAGACGACTGATTGAGATACTTCCTCTGTACGCAGTTATTATTTTTTTTTGTTGGGAAAATGGTATAAACTGTAGAAATCTGTCCACAACGCTGGAGTGTGCAGCGAAGTTAGGCAATCACGTATCACCCGTAGTGTCCTGCTTGCATAACATGCAGGAGATAACAGTTTGGGACTCCTGACGTCATATTTTTANCACGTATCACCCGTAGTGTCCTGCTTGCATAACATGCAGGAGATAACAGTTTGGGACTCCTGACGTCATATTTTTATACTACTTTTATATTTTTATTTATTTATTTTTATTTTCATTTTTATTTAATACATTTGTTGTTCGTAATTTTTGTGTGTTACGGTTCTCATCAGTTCAACTAACAGAATATCTTCGGTCGTGCGTTTTGAATCGTGCATTACACGCGCNTTGTGAATAATTTCTTGGGGTTTACGAAGTCGTGCTGTTGTCGAACGGGCTTACTGATACGGTATGTGCGTAAAAGCTTGGCTGAAGTCAGTGTATCCTGTCCGTTCATATGTTGTTGTATTTACTCAACGCCGAAATCGTTATTTCAAGCTCAAATATTTATTGAAGCCAGTATAGGATAATCAGGAAGGGAAAATCCTAAATAAAAATGTCTGCCTTTTTTTTGTTGTGTGAGCAAATGTTGTGACGGAATGCTACATATCTTTAGAGCTGTGTGTTATGCCGCACTAAAACGTGCAAATTTACGACGCTAGAAACAGCTCTACAGTAATACATCACACTGGCAAAATATTTTCTCGCATAACTAGCGAAAATTATTATCTAGGGTTACTGCTTCCCACATAACCTTCCAGAAAATTGTATATTTTTATCTGTGTATTTGGTTTTTATTTATGTACCATACCATCTAAATGGGATATTGATGCATTTATACTTGTAGACGACTGATTGAGATACTTCCTCTGTACGCAGTTATTATTTTTTTTTGTTGGGAAAATGGTATAAACTGTAGAAATCTGTCCACAACGCTGGAGTGTGCAGCGAAGTTAGGCAATCACGTATCACCCGTAGTGTCCTGCTTGCATAACATGCAGGAGATAACAGTTTGGGACTCCTGACGTCATATTTTTATACTACTTTTATATTTTTATTTATTTATTTTTATTTTCATTTTTATTTAATACATTTGTTGTTCGTAATTTTTGTGTGTTACGGTTCTCATCAGTTCAACTAACAGAATATCTTCGGTCGTGCGTTTTGAATCGTGCATTACACGCGCATTCGGGATTTCGTCGTCTAGATCCGAATCGACTGCAACCGTAAATAGCGATTCACAAGTGTATTTACATTTACACGACAATAGTGTATTGGAACAGATTCTTAACTTATCCTGTCCCATCCTCCCTCTCGTCCTTTGACAAACCTGTAAGCATAACTTGACATTTTTGAAATAAACTTCTGGAAAGAAAATCCCTGCACGTGACAGCCTGTAATGCAACGTAAATTCTGATTGACGCACGCTTTCGACGGAGTTGGCCGCTAATTTACAAAAATGCTGGATTCTGTGCGCTATTTAAAAGCATAATCATTAAATATATGTCTGTCCCTCAGTTTAATTTCTGTTTGTTTTGTACACCTTAGAGTAATAGTTGATTCTAATAAAATGACACAAGACTACGTCATCGATGCATGAGTTTTGATCCGTGCAAATAACGGAAGTGTAAATTGTACAATGTTTACAAGAAAGAAGAAAGTGAGCAAGCCTTTCAATGGTGGACAGCGAAATCGAACCACGTTCTATGAAATCTTTCGTAAATGTTTTACATCATAGTAAACACTTNTTTCAATGGTGGACAGCGAAATCGAACCACGTTCTATGAAATCTTTCGTAAATGTTTTACATCATAGTAAACACTTACTGAAAAAGCACTAATTTTGTCTGTTCGCGGTATTTTCGCACTTTTTGAATGTAACCTGTGAGGAATCACCACATGCATGACGTGTTTTTTTTTCTTCTCTAAATGCGCCAGGTATCACAATAGTTTTATACCTACTTCTGCCAACGTGAAGAGAGATGGTTTTTAGGATACATTGAACTTTTACTTATATTTTATCAATGAATAATATTGAATTTATAATTAATATATTTTATCAATGAATAATATTGAATTTATAATTAATATATTTTATTAATGAATAATATTGAATTTATAATTAATATGAATAAATCAGAGAAAATAAGTAACCATGCATGGACTATAGTAAAGTTGTAAGTAACCATGCATGGACTATAGTAAAGTTGTCAGTGTCCATGCATGGACTATAGTAAAGTCCCCTTACTACCTCGACCGTAGTAGATTCCCTACACTTGTACAGAGAGGAGGCAAAGTTACTAGCGGTGTATAGTAATATTTCTTTATTTTCAGTGTCGTGTATGACCAGTTTTCCACGCTATGCACTTGTTAGAAAATTCTATTACATTTTAGGAAGTTTACTGAAAAATGTATTTTTTTTACGCGATAATCGTTTTCGGATACATATTAATTTTTAGTCTTGAAATACGCTAGCTTCTGGTCTGAATGGATGAAGTGATCCCTTTGTGCGTGGAAACTACGAGCTCAACGGAATTTTTTTTTTACTTGCTAGTTAGCGGTTGACATAAATCAAAGCGTAATGGCAGTGCGATTCGTGTTTCTCCGACGCGAATGGCGTAAATAATATCCACATAAAATGTGGATACGGTCTGATGAATGGTTTTCGTTTTTAGATAAATTAATACGATATGTTGGTAAAACTGTGGAAGTGCAGAGTAGCAATTTATTAGCTTTGTTTTCAACTGTGGGATATAAAGTGTCAAGCACGCATATTTATAGTAAATATGCATTTGAAAAAACAGTGGAGAATGCATCATGTGCTCACTTCCTTTAGAAATAACGCTGTTTATTTATTGCCTTGAAGGTGGTTTTAATCTAAAATTAACATGCCTTGCGTTAGAAGTTTGTATCCTTGCCAATTTGTGACCCGAATCTTGTCCGCCTAGTTCGTTTGAGTATTTGTGTTGATTGGATGGTGTATTGGACAGGTTAAACTCATTGATAATGTGCTGTTTCTGAAGTATTTCCGGAAGCACAATTTTTACTTATATTTACTGAGAAAAGAAAAGAAAACTAATCGAGGTGTACACTGCAGATCTGTGTATTCAGTGTGACTGAAATCATACAACTTATTTTTAAAAATTGCCTAGTCTTTTTTTTTTTTTTGTAATATTAATAACGTATAGAGTGTAAGTTGTTGTGAGTATATGAGGGATAGGTTAGAACCCTACTAGAAAGTCAAATAAAAAAACATTTTTTAAATAAGAGACTGTATACCCTTTTTATTACAAATACACGTTTATTTTTTTGGCATAAAAATGTGTTTCTAGACGTTCCCAGAAACTATAATGTAAGTTTTCAGTGTCATTAAGTTGTAGGCCTATCAGACTTAATTTCAGAGATCGTAAGATTTTACGAAATCAAAATGTTCGTTACGATTGGGTTCAAGATTATTTTCAGTTTGGTCCCACACCGTCCATGAAAGATTTCAGAGCTAACTTGTCTCTTCTTCATTCCACACATGATTTCACTAAATCCAAAATAGTTAAGGCCGAGCGAAATTATAGGGCTTTATGATTTTGTGCACGTCTCAATTACTTTTCACAATATCTTTTTCAAACAAAATAACACTTCGTGACCTTTGAAGAGGACACCTATGATAAAATAAAACAATTATGTGTAAATAAAGAAGAGTTTGTGTTTTGCTGAAGAGCCGCCCAGGGTGTCCAAACTAACTGTGATCCAATCGTAAAAGGTACACACGTGTAAGTTATACATTATTGAAGTCTATCCTGTCACTGAAAGAATTTTGAAAATTCTTGGAACTGGAAGGATTATCTCTTAACGGAAAATAAGGTACTTAGTGTGTTTAAACACGGACATCTTGAGGTGGCGCTTTCGTAGCTGGAGGACGAAGTGAGCTGGAGAACATTTTTATTCTCTCGTCGTCTGTGGACCAGTGTGTCTGAAAATAGAGCGGAAACGTCTGTGCGAGGGCCGGATGGGGGGTAGGGGGGTTGGTGGTGTGGTCGGGGTGAGAGATCTTTGATCTGTTGCGTCGCCGGGGAAAGTTCTTCAGGTGAGGCAGTGCACGTGCGAGCCAAGTCGTCAGGGTTCACCCGCCTCTTCGACTTTTTCCTTTTCTACCTTCAACGGATATCTCTTACGAGTTCCGCCGCCCGCACAACGCAAGGAAGAAGAATACTTGGAGAATTACTGGAACAGTTTCTAACTGGAACGAAGCTGCCTTTTTTTTTTGATTCGCAAGCTAAGTGAGTTTTTTTTCTTCAAAACTTCGTTTTGTTGATTTTTGTTAAGTGTTTTTCGTTCGGTCGTGTTATCCATACACCCATCAAGATAACGTAATGAATTTGTAAGAAACATGAATGTGATATAATCTCGCCAATTATAACTGTAAAATATACCCAACAAACTAATCTCATTGTCTGCAAATATAAATATTACACTTCAAATTACACCCTTAACCCTTTAACATATTATCCCTAGTGTACACGTTGACATCTGGAACTTTGCAAAATAGGAACCGAAGTGTCAGTTATAAGTAATTTCGCAAGTACTATTGACACCATACATTTCCTTTTCTGCAAACATCTTAAATTAAAAAATAATAATATGCACGTTATGGGGTTAAACCTGGTACTATTTTGTATAATTTGCCTCCAGAATTATTGTAAACATACCGATAGTTTCCGTAAGTTGAAAATACAACTGCGGGTAGGTTTTTACCGTAGTTAATTTCTTAAATTTTTTAATTTACTTAAATGGTCTGTAACACATCATAATAGCACATGTTCTTGCTCGTAGACGTGCGTGTATTTTGCAAATTCATTTAGAAGCAGCCTGGATACAATAACTACGATCATTACTTGAACTACGCGGAGAGAACTGCATCATTAAATATAATACCTCTTAAATTTCTTATTCAAACGTAATTGGAGAGTCCCCACCTTGTCCATGTTGCCGAAGGTTGTTTAAGGCGGTGGTTAGCAACTGCCGGACACACATCTCCAGGCGTCCTCTTGGTCCGATGTCCTTATGACAAAAGACGCCGCTCATAACGTTATATGTATATTGCGTGTGTTGTGTAAACGTTCGGCCTAGTTTACTGTTCTATGGAAGGGGCTTCTACTTTTGCTTTTCGCGACGTATTTCGGCAGTTACGGCTATTGTGCTGGTTTAGAGTCTGAAGGTGTGATCAGGCATGTCGTCCAACTAAGGCCTGATCACAGTTCATAATAATACGTATGCGCTTGATAGAGACAAAATAAGCTTTATAGCGTCATTTACGACGGCGCGTCAAATTTACTTTGTATTGCCGATGTCGATAACGAATTCAACTCTGTTGTTTTTCCGTGTGCAGTCTTGTCTAGTTTTTTCTTGATGTTTGCCTTCACTTAAATTTTGCAGATATTTTTCAGGAAGCAATAGTTTTTGTTACCCCTTACAGTGACTAAATCATATGCTTATAGTTTGTATTATGGCATAGAATGTACCCAGTTTTTTAATTCTTAGTGTGTTTGGAAATATTTTTTTTTATATTTCCGGTTTTAAGTACCTGATATGTATATTTAATGCATTTGTACGATTTTCCATGTAAATTTCTTAGTGTGTCAACTGTTAATATATTTATAAATTCGGAGAAAAAAGAAAATATAAAAAAACGTACTAGTTCCATTTTTGCAGAACTGTTGTTTGTGTTTCTAAATGTTCACTTTTACCACATAACTATTTNTATATTTATAAATTCGGAGAAAAAAGAAAATATAAAAAAAACGTACTAGTTCCATTTTTGCAGAACTGTTGTTTGTGTTTCTAAATGTTCACTTTTACCACATAACTATTTCGTAAGCGAATATAAAAGTTAGTATTTTTATAGAATATTTTATACATTCCCCGAACTTTCTCTTCACAATGTTGAGTGTGCTTAGACATGCTGTAACTTGTAGTACTCAAATTTGGGTAGTTGAGAGTTCCATGTAGGCCCACTTGACTAGGATATCCGAGCGAGTTTTTTTATTCCACTCGAAGCAAATGCCAGTCTAATTCCTAATACGAAATTTCTCTTCTTATAATTCACTACAATCTTAGTCAGCTCTGATGAATGGAAGTAGCAAAAGTATTATTTACACCCTTGCTTGTAGACTAATCATATACTAGAGGTGAAGTAAAACGCTTACACATCTTATGCGCATGTATCGAACATTGACCTACCCCAAAGGAACTTAATTGGCAGTCACCCGGTCAACAATGATGAACGTGTTGGTTAATATCTTAATTTTTAAATGAAAAGCACTATTGTATTAATAAAATACTTTTATCGATTTGAATATAATATGACTGCATTACAGATTGGTTAGAGAAAGTATACATATATTTCAAAGTACTTGTTTACTATTCAGTGTTCTAACCTCAAATCAAATCCACGCCGGTTTTGCTAGTCGTGTTGGCAGAAAAGAAGTTCGATGTTGGGACACGGAGACTGGTTGTGAGCAGCCAGTGAGATCGGTCTACCTCATCTTTAGTTTACACCCTAAAAAATTATTTGCAGATTTACCACATCAGTGTGTATGTATAGTGGGAAAGCGCATATGGTATAGTTATTTTCCCTACACCCATGGTAGCGTTTCTATATTCGCTCAGGAAACAGTCAAATGCATAGGGAAGTTCCCAACTTTGTATAGTAGTGATACTAAACGTTCCTACATTTGCAGTTTGATATATGGTAATATTTCCTTACAATGTATAGGTTAAAAACTTCCAATACAGTTTGGTAAGTTTACCGGAGATTTTTTTTTGCTTGCAATAGTCTGGTTGGCGATACTGTCTCGCTAGAGTCGTTAAGTCGGACACGTATTCTTCGCCCAGCCAATGGCAGTGCCGTATCGCGACGTAGATAAAGCGGGGTCGCTACTATTCGCCGTGAAGACCAAAGTGTTACAAAAATGAAAGAAGAATATAACTCTCTTCTACACTCAACTCTTTCAACACACCATGAATGATCTTCTTTATCAACATCAACATTATCAGTCAAGATATTACGATACACCTTTCTAGGATAATACCTAGAAACCCGGTTTTGCCTTCGTAGCATAATGTGATATGTCTTATCTAATGCCACGGAGCAATGTGAATTCTGAAACGCTTGCGTTGAACTTATTTAAGAAGAAAAAACTAAGAAATACATTCGAATTATTAATTGTGATACGTTTGCGCTAAAACTATTAACAAACTAAATAATATATACGTACATTTAATAAGGCAAACATCTACAGAAAGGTTACTAGACAAAACCTTCTAAGTTCATAACCTTGAAAAAGAAAACATCCAGTTGCCTTGAAAAATTCCCATGTATTGACGGGCGGCGTCTGTAATATTAAGAAGCCGCACCGCGGCGTCCATTACACTTTGAGGTTATGTGACCCACCTCAAAACGTAAAAAATTCATAACTATTGAACTATTGGACTGATTTACAAAATTCAAACCACATGTTACAAATTCATGGCAGAGTACATTTATAACAAATATATTACCTACATCACAAATTAATGTAACATCAAAAGTTACCTATATGAGACTCGAGTCTCGTGAATGGAAGATTGTAAAAGTAGATATTACATAATCGTCTGTCTTTCTCACGAGACAGGGGCAGTTCCTCTTGTGCGACCATTGTGTTCTCCCCGGGGCATTCATTGCCGCGTCTGGTTCACAGCGGGCGAGAAGTTCGCTCCGGGGTCCAGCTCCCAGATAGCAGTCTGCGAACGAGGACACACGACGTGTATACCTTCACGCGCGGTTTGTTCCGAATTGCAGTGTACGTGTGTGTGTGTGTGTATGTGTATGGGGGAGAGCCCGTGGCGTGAATGCTTCCCCGGAGTGACTTCCCGGCAAAAGGTCGTGATTGCCATCTCGTCGGGTTTCATCTTTGCGAGAGCGGGTAATTACTCCGCACGAGAGAAGGGGGCGAGTCCTTGATAAGGACTCCTGGGGGGAAGGCAATGCTGGACACGGGAGGTTTAATTCGCCGTCCGCAGCTCGTCATAAGCGGATATCGCAGTCCCTGGTGGCGCTCGCTGGGCGGGGTATGCCGAGAGAAAGGGCGGTGTCCAGTTCATTCGCCCCGGAGTAGCTGCCATTGTGGTCCTAGACTTGCTCCCATTCGCTTGATTAAAAGGGATGGGGAATCCCATCCATCTGGGAATTTTTTTTACAAATCTTCGTATTAAACTTTATTACCGGACATTAAAAATCAAAGCTTGATAAGGGCTTATAAGCATTCGGGTTTACCTAACAAATTTTCTGAAGTTTGTAAGATTCCAGATTTATGCAATTTTTTCCTGTGTGGGGCAGATACGATTAATTAATGAGGGAACCTTTGATTGCGGTTACAGATGTGAGACGAACTACGTGATAAAATGATATTGGGCTCCGTATCAATGGTTAAGATATTCCCTCTGCCTTGGCAAACTTGGTTTTCAAATATTAAACCTGGAAATTAAGTTATACAGGAATATACGCAAATCCAAGTTGGCCGGGATAACTTCCCCTTAAGAGATCGCGGATTCTTGTGCGACGTCCGTTCTACATGTCTGCACGACTTGTTTCGTGTTCAGGTTTCATTCCCGTAGCCACTGATTAAAAACTCGTCATTTTCACGATTGCTTTACTACAACTTATTTGTTACTGTAACCCATTTAGATTAGTGTTCACGATTTTGTACATTACGCGTGGAAACTAGTACGATAATGTTTGGCCAGTACTGTACCACCGAGTTTTTTTTTTTGTTTTTTTTTTTTTAATAGGCCAACTAAAGGCGGGACACACTTTCTTATCGCCTGTGCCCTTTCTGGGCAATGCAGGGTATAAGAGTTTTCCTTTCATTTTTCTGTCAATGTCTTCTTTCTTTCGGCCTTTGGATTGCTTTAGGTGACCACGCAGTTTTTCCACCTGTTTGATATTATTCTATTACTCCTATTTCCAGGTAGTCTGGAGTAGTGGTGTGGCGCGGTTAAGCCGCCATGCACCCAGTTCCCCACACTTCCCGGAATCTCTTCTACTTTATACCTATGCCATTATATAGCGGCACTAACTACTTGACTAATTAACTGATTTTCTACTTCCAATTCAATCCGTGTGTCCCGAAATGCAGCGGAGTGTAAATAAGTAACCAGAGTAGACGAAATTACGCGGTGGTTGCTTTGACGTGGGCGTAAACATACTTTGATTGGCTGCTCGAGGCTCTGGGAACGGGCCTTGGATCTGATTGGCTACCGCGTGCTGCGGAAGGCTCCTTACTGGCTGAGCTCCCGGTTGGCAAGTAAGTTACCTGGCCCTGATCGCTGAACGACGTTGCGACATATTTCTGGCGTGTGCGGCTGGAATTGGCGGAATAAGCGGCTATTTCACCTCTGTATTCGTAGGCACTCTGTCACTGTGCACTGCGAGCTTTAGTGCCCAATGATCTTCCTTTTGGGTAACAGATTCATACTGGCCTAACTAATCTCTAGGCCTACAGCTGAACACGAAGTCTGCAGTTCATTGGCTGTGACAACGAAACAAGGGTCGTGTCGACCGAATTACAGAACGCATCGAACATTTTCTTATTTGAAACACATGAAAACGTAAATCAACGTCGGTCTCAAAGGGTTAGTAATAGGGCCAGGACTGTTAGTCAGCAACGAAATATCTACAAATAGAAAGAGTCGTGAGTCGTGTGGAATTCAGTGCACAGAAAAAATATTATTGTGAAGGTAGCGACTGGAGTAGTCCGTACAGAAAAGTGTCACCTCTAGTATTACCGACAGGTAACTCATGAAAACTCTGGGTGTCTAGATGTGGTTAAATCAAATGCAATTTTTTTCGACTTTTTGAGGGAGTGCGGTTTACTTTTTACATTCTCACTTTTGCAGCAATGTTCTAAATACACTGAAGAGCCAAAAAAAAAAAAAAAAAAAAAAAAAAAAAAAAAAAAAAAAATNGTGCAATAAGACGTGACATAGACTCGACTAATGTCTGAAGGTATGCAGGAGGCATTTCACACCATGAATCCTGCAGGGCAGTCCACAAATCCATAGGAGTGCGAGGCGGTGGAGATCTGTTCTGAACATGTCTGGTGATTTAGGTGGCCAATGGAAGTGTCTAGAGTCAGAATAGTGTTCCTGGAGCCACTCTGTAGCAACTCTCGACGTGTGGGGTGTCGCATTGTCCTGCTGGAACTGTCCACGTCCGACGGACTGCACAATGGACATGAATGGGTGCAGGTAATCGGACAGGATGCTTACGTATCTGTCACCTGTCAGTCGTATATAGACGTATCAGGGGTTCCATTTCACGCCAACTTCACACGCCCCATACCATGAAAGAGCCTCCACCAGCTTGAACAGTCCCCTGTTGACATGTAGGGCCCATTGATACACGAGTGGGCATTCGACTCCGAAAGCCCATATCAATGATGGTCCGTTGAATAGTTCGCACGCTGGCACATTTTGATGCCCCAGCATTGAAATCTTCGCCAATTTGAGAAAGGGTTGCACGTCTGTCACGTTTAATGATTCTCGTCAGTCGCCGTTTGTCCCGTTCTTTCACGATCTTTTTCTGGCCGCAGCGATGTCGAAGATTTGATGTTTTACCGGATTCCCGATATTCACGGTACACTCGTGAAATGGTCGTACGCGAAAATCCAGATTTTATCGGTACCTCGGAGATGCTATGCCCATCTCTCGTGCGCCGACTATAACACCACGTTCAAACTCACTTAAATCTTGATAACCTGCCATTGTAGCAGCAGTAACCGATCTAGCAACTTTGCCAGACGCTTGTTGTCTTATATAGGCGCTGCCGACCGCATCGCGTTACTCTGATTGGTTCCATACCTCTGTTATTTGCATACGCACGCCTATACCAGTTTTTTTGGCTCTCCAGTGTACAATAACAAATATTTTCGTAGCCATCGACTTTAATGCAGGAATATTTTGGCGCGTGTATGATTGTAATTATGAAATAATTACCTTATACATGTACTTGGTTGAGATAGAGAACACGTTTGCTTTCCAGACATTCACTGGAGCAACCAAACAGAGTAATGAAGCAAAGTGCACTTTCTTCCAAAGTAACGCCCTGCTAAGCAGCAGCTGAAGTTGCTTTGATCCCCGAGGTCAAGTATTACGAAGTTGCCCGATCTGACCGACGCGCGCCAAAGGACCGAATAATTTAGTTCCAAGCAAACTTTACATAGCACTTAAAGTTTAGTGATTTCCATTACGCCAGGTCCCCTTCCACACCGTAGAAATGTGTTCTGGTGAACTTCCTGAACTGTTATGAAAATTTTCAACCCACGTATTGTATGGAGAAAATACCACACTGTAAACAATTTTGTGTAACTGGAACTGACAAATTCTTGTATAATGACTGGATTTTGTTGATTCACACAGACGTATTTTGTTAATCTACAGCGTAAATCTACATTTCCTGTGTTGGGTCAATTTCGGCAGATAAACAATAGTTGCCATGACTTCTGAATCAGCCCTCGTGTGTGTGTGTGTGTGCGTTCTTGCGTGCGTGTGTGTATTTATGTATATATATATATATACACATATACATACACGCATACATACACGCACGTGCGCACATCAGGATGCAAATACAAGAATATTGAATATTTCTACTGTTAAGTTCGGAACTTCCCTACTTATTTGTCTCGTTCCTGAGAAAAATTAGAATCGCCCTTGTATGTTGGAAATAACATTTTGCCGTTCGGGCTTTCTCACTATACATGTACATTGATGTGGGAAATTTACGAGTAATTTCTTACAGTGTAACTCTCTGAACGATGCACTTATTCTCGGAATTTTTCTTTCGAGAAAACTTGAATGGTTTCAGTTTTCAGGACGTCTTATTACTACAGGTTTTTTAACGCGTGGCATTTTTGCTGGCATAGGGAAGTACCGTCAGTATAAAGTGTTGGTTAATTTTTTTTTCCACTTGTTAACCATACGTATAGATTATATATTTGTGTTAGATGAACAATTTTATATAAAAGGTTGCTGGGTTGAAATATAAATATATTTTAGGGCTGTAACTGACCTACTTTTCTATTATTCTAAACAGTGCATAAACTCATTGTACGCGTGTTTGTTTGGTGTGACGTTCCTTTGTTATGGAAATTGTTGGTTGAGCATGTAAAGAGTAGAATGGTAACATTGTGCGAATTTTGAGGACTGTTTGGATAACATATTTGAAATCATAAATGAAAATATTTAGTAATAGTGTAAAGTTGTTTGTATATCAGCATCGGCTGATCGCTCTTTCTATTGAAAAAAAAAATCCTCCCCTATTTCAGCAAATTTGTTATTCATGAAACTGAATCTTTATTGAATCATTACTTAAGACACTGCCATTCAGATTTTGTCTCCGGTTTGATCTGACGTCGCAGGTTCGATTCACTGGTACCGAGTTTTTAGAGGAAAATTCATTGGAGGTAATAGGACAATGGTTGAACATCACAGTAGTGTGAAGGTTCTAACCATATTACCCCCCCCCCTTCTTAATTAATTCCTGAACCCCTTACTACTAAGCTTCTCCTTCATGTATTCTTCTAAGACTGGCCAGTGACTGTAGGTACGTCCTTCGTTTGGCTCTGCTGTCTCACATAAGGCTCAGCTTATGTAAAAAGTAGAGAACATATTTACATTTTATTAATAAGTTCTCGACTTTTTACAACAAACAGATAGCACGCAATTAAAATAACGCACAAAAATATTAAACAACTCGTAAAATGTACGTTTCTGTAATCTCACGCTGCCAGTAATCACTTTGAATACGAAATGATGCTGCGAATACGAAGGATTTCTGCAAAAGGGTTGTAGAAGAGCCTTAACGCCATTGCGGCAACACAGGTGCTTAATCGCACCTCGGGCGAAATGGTAGGGCGTATCTGTGAGCGCCAGTCAATTTACCCAGTTCTTCATCCGTTATGAAGTAGACACACATTGACACGCACGTGTCAGTTATTGACTACCCGCCAGCGAATTAAACCCCCCTTTGATAAAGGGCACAGTGATGAAGCATTTAATACGTACTTACGCAATCAATATACAAGCTATCCAGCTGTCGCTTTAACACACAATATTGCATTTGTTTGTGGCAACTACTGCTAGCACAGTAATTTAAAGTTTTAGCGGTTTATCTTTCGCCAAAGCTCACGAAAGTTATTGTATTCTCCGTCTCAAGAAACGTTTTCAAATATCTTATAGCCTAGTTACTTTCTGTAAACATCTTCACGCAAAATGTGCTTTTCCGAAATTTTCGACTGCATATTTTCGCTTCCGTTTTATATCGTGGTATAGCAAACTGTGCTTCTGAGGCAAACTTTCGTGTTCAAAAACATAACTGTCGTTGTGGTAAAACTCCTTTAAGTTCTAAAATTCTCAAAATGGTTGAAATTGTGGTGATTAATTTCTAATCGGTATACATTATAGGCATGCGTTATTTAGCTAACTGTACAGTATTTTGACACTTTGCTGTGAGCAGGATATAAAGTAACGTTCAAAAAATTACGGAAATGGTTTTTCACGAAGAACATATGTTTTTTATATGTGTAGTGTAGTTTCAACCAGATGTGGACAATCATGGATCGTAACTGTTCCTTGTTCTGGATGTTACGTAAAAGCATTTTCCCTGCGCAAAAATGTAAAGTGTTTCGTGAAGGGGGGTCGGTAAAGGTCACGTGAGCCTGCACTGGATTGTGAGTGACATTAACATTTGAGAGTATGAATACAAGACTTTCGGTAGTAGTAAGCTGAGAAAAGAATATTGTCTCCGTGTATAAAATTATGTACCTTAATACTGTAAGTTAACGTTTTACATGCATGCTAAATGATTTTTGGCGTCTCTCAGCTACATTTTACAATATCACTTTCGAGCAGAAAACACGCCGTGTTATTAAAAGAGAAGAACTATGTTACAAGATAGCAAATATAATTAACTAGGATAAGATTTAGTCTATAAATCCTTATTTATCCGCAAAATTCAGGCTACTAAGAATTTTACAAAAAATGTTTTGGTAGAAATGTGGCCCGGGCAAAAATAGACTACTTTATTTTTTTTTTTCTATATTGTAGGAAGGTGGCAGAATAGACACGCCAAAAACCACGTCAATCGTCAACCAAAATGTCCGGTTTAAAAGAAGCTACATTTAAGAAAATATTCCCGAAAAGTTTGTATAAAGTAAGTATGGTGGATGATTGATCAGATTCTCCAGCATCGAAACAGAAAGTGCCCCAATTAATCTCGAATACATAATATCTGATTTTTCTCAGCACATATGGACAAATGAAACGAGTGTTGTAGATTTTCTGTTTAATTCGGCTACTACGTATACAATTCTAGGCTTCCTAGAAAGCTGACGTGCGATATGCTTATGTTGCAGAAGTTATCGCGTGCTGACGGGTTGTATATATTTTTCGTCGAGGATCACACAGGCCTTCCGGGAACAATTTCCCGAATTAAGAAGCCGTAATGGTATTTTGATGACAGGCTTCAGAAATACGTCCGGCGGCAGGCGTGCCGACATGAATATTTATGGGCCGGGCTGCGCCGTGCTGATACGGCGCAGCATTCTGCAATACAGGCTTTCGCAGTCCCCTCCCCTCTGCATCCCGTCTTCTTGAACTCTCCTCTACCCAGTGTTGCCTACATCCATAGCACGCCGGCTACATGCGTTCCCATTCCGCTACAAGTAACTAAATTAAACTACGCTCCAAATCTGAAGAATTTCCACACTACTATTCATATAACAGCAATAATAAATTATATTATTAATGTATATACTTAACTCATTTAAAAGTGCATTGTCAGACAATTCGAAGAAGAATCTCAAATCTTGTTCAAAACCGTGTGAACAAGTGTTACTATACTGTGAGAACCTTCTACCTAAGACGTAAGCACAATGATAAATAACATTTTAAGTTGAAAGGCCGGAGTGTTAATTGTGTAATTTTTTTGACAAAAAGAGAAAAATAAATCTAATATACGAGCACCAAAGTAACGAAAAAGCTGTCCCTTAATAGGGCCTCAGTTTGACTACATTTTCATATTCGGCTATACTCATTCTGCTACAAGCTATATGACCTGAAATTAGGGTACATGTAGACGAATTCGGCTACGGTTGGCAACATTGAATACCCTCACCCCACCGCCAACAGTACTATACTTTCCTCCGTCTGAGGCCGGTTGCCGCCAGCAGTGTTCAAGGTGGAATGTATGGCGTAAGGGATGTACGTGCCGTTTTTAAAGCTGACTATAGAGCAACACTAACGTAAATTTATCAATTCGTTGCCAACGTAACTGGGCGTCTGCGTGCCAGTGTGTACTGCGTAACACCTCAAATAATCGCTATTTATTTCTGTCACAGCTATCTCAGTTTACTTTTGCAATGTGTATGTTAACGTAATATTTATTTGTTTTATTTATTATTTTTTTGTGGCAGATATATATTTTATTTACTCGAGATCTAATTTATGTTATTAATTACAAGTTATTTAAACCTCAGAAAACGTATTTCTTTGAATTATGTTTCTAAGTCTTTCTGATTTCTTTCGCAATGGTATTTTTTGTGTGTGCCGTTTTGCATAGATGGATTTGTTGTTTGGTTGCTATGGTGTCGCAAGACGTGATGTGTAAGATATGATGTAGCCGTCTCGTGATTGGCGTGATGTTTGAAGGCGTCATTTAAGTATGTACATTTTCTAGCCATCTTGTTTCCGTCAGGCAGGTGGTGGCCTAGTGGGTCACCGGCCTGATAGGTAATTTTAATTTTCCTGGTTAGATTGGCAGAGTGGCGTGCCGTCATGCAGGCCACCGACAGGAAGAAGACGCGCGGCACTGAAGAGGAATACATTAGTCTGCACGCGCTACCTACGCGGGCTGGAATTAAAGTCAAGTTATAGCTACCGCGATATGCGTGTGGTGCGGCGAACACTGTAGATACGTACCTCAGGCTCGAGAGCTTTGTGAGGGAAGATTAAGGCCAACGACCAGCGGAACCACCAGCCCAAAAGATACCACGATATGTTGCAGCGATCAAGATTTTCAAGCTACGTATTCAGAATTTCGACGCAGAGATTATATCCGTAAAATAGTTAATAACTTTTGAGAAATTTATTTGGCTTACGTTTACGCCATATTGGATTTACTGTTTGTTAAAGTTGCTCACCTATTTGTCTACGAAGCCCTGAACTGATGTCTTATGTTCTCCCAACTGAGTTGGTGTGAGAAAACTGTTTATTAATTTAATTTACATATTTTTGCAATAATATAAAGAATTTGAAGAATGACAATTATATTTTGAATTTCAAATAAGAGATACATACGAGAATACTACGCTCATAGTTAGGTCCAACCATAGAAAAATTAATTTTGAAACTAATAACGAGGTGCTACTTACTATTCGCACAGATGTTAGTTTATTTCATGATGTCCAGATTAAATCAAATCTACTTCCACTCAAGTATGTGAGTATTTGTTGCTCCGTATCTAGCGGCAGTTTTGAATTGTGTTTCTTCCTAGTGTCTCCTGTATGATGTTGGCAGTCCTCGGAGTCTGGCTGCTACAAGTGTTCCTGACATACAGATTTGTGGTAAGGTTTGTCTGGTGTTTGGGTGTTGCGTTTGCTGCGAAATCATTGCTGTCCTGTGGAGCTTCGTGCCTCAGGTCAGCACTCACGCTCTTAGTGGCGACAAGAATTATATGTTCCAAGATTATATTTTCTATTTCCTGTGTACCTTACAATTGTAAAGCTGGGTTTACAATAACAAAAATTATGCTTTAACCGCGATTACCGTACATGGAACTACGTTTCCTGCATTTGCGATTCCCAATTCACCTGATAATTTTTAAGTCCAGCCAATGAATACTTGCGACAAGCCTGTCAAGTTTACTTTTATTCCTAACCTCGTATTAACTACCGTATTTTAAGCAGACGATATTTCAAAGCGGACGTTTTCTATTAGATAAGCTTGACGTGTGACGCATTAGTCGCATGAGAGCGGCGCTGTCCAACAACCCCCCCCCCCNATCACTTATCACTGTACAATTACAACAATAGAGTCTTTACAAGTTGACGTGTGACGCATTAGGCGTATGAGAGCGGCGCTGTCCCACAACCCCCCCCACCACCACATAACCAGTATAGAGACTTTAAAGAGACACGTGGCAGCCGTCGTACCCGCAGAGGAAGGTCGAGCAGAGGCCAACACGCGCTGCCAAGCCGACACGTGTCGCTGATGCGTGTCCATGCCACCTCCCTATGGCTCTAGCAAGCCCGTGAGATTTGTTGAGCGCCGTGATATCACAAAATAATCATGTGTATTTCGCCAGAAATCAGAAAATACGCACCGAGAAACAGCTGACAAGCTGGAAACACCCCCGGGACAATGTGGACCCGCATCGCAGAGAAATAGCTGACAGAGTAAGCTAGGGGCAAGGTGCCACCTTCCCCCGCCCCTCAACCTTCAGGAACCAGGGCACGTTTTGTGAAAGGCATTGTCCTGTTTTCGTCCCACCACCCCCTCCCCCAACAAGGCGACACGTGCTGACAATTAGGGAAGGAAGCTAGAGAGATATAAGCTTCCTTGCGGGGAAGGTGAGGGATCAGTTCTTTATCGCCGCGTAGGGAGTCGATTCGAGGAAGCAGTCGCGCAGAGAGTGCGTTTGGCCGGGGGATTGGACCCCTGGCCACGTCAGTAGAGCAGTCCAGGGGAGACGACCACATACGCGGGCCTTTTCCAAGGCCTACCACTTCGCTGGAGCTCATCCCCAGATGACAGCTTACCAGCACCCACAGCAGAGTTAAGTATACAGTCGCCGCCCAGAGAAGCCCCCTCTCCACCACGGAGTCGTACACAGTTAATACAAGTAGCCATAATAGAGTACCACACCTCGGAAGTGTTGCTGTACGTTTTGTTTTTTTTGTTCAAACTCGAGACAATATATTCGTCTTTCAAAATGAAACAGCAAAATACTACCTTATTGAAAACCCCTCAACCTTCTAGGCACCTTATAGTCTATGCCTGGAGGAATTAACTACGACACTATAAGTCACCCTGTATTCTCCACAGGTGGGTTAAAGCGCAAGTTACATTGGCTTCCCCAACCAAATAGCGTGAAACTTATCTTCGTTAAGAAATATAATCGTAAGCATCTGCACATACACGCCTTTTAAATATTCTTTATACTTACATTACTGTAAATAACAGTTTCCCCGCCAACAACACAGACTGCTCTGTTCTGATTGGTCGCCGTCTTACACGTTTCACGTATGATATAAAATATAACTATTTCTGTTAACACTTAAGGAAAGTTCAACAACGCACATGACCTGCTAAGTTAAATTGGATAAGAATACAAAAAATTACACACTTTCGTTTCTTATGCACACGTTTCAACGCATTATGCAACACAATTTTTTCAATGTAAACCCAGATAAGCGCCACAAATGCTGGCGGCTCGCCCTTTCTGGATGCGTTCGCTTGGCTCACCGGCATGGCCGAGCTGGCGGCAGCTGATATTAGTGACGGCCCGGCAGTGTACTATCTGTTACAACATTATTCGGCGCACATCGGCAAACGCGCAACTCAAAAAATAGAGACTTATGTTTTTAGCACGGCATCAGGCTGTGGTAGACTGCGCGAGCACGCACTTCTCCCCTTGCCGGAAGTTGTGGCGCTAACATTACAGTAGTATACAGTTATGGGCAGTGGATTTTTTTAAATTGATTTATTTGAAAATCCTTTACCATTTCTGTATTTTATTTAAGTGTTAACAATTTGCATTGTATTTTATGTTTTAATTATATTGCACGTTTCTTTGTGCTTTTGTATGTTGAAATGCTACCTGAGGAATGATTTAACACTAAAATTTACGATATTATAAATGGCGCCAACGCTCGAGGTGTGATGCAGACCCATAACTTCAGTTTTTGAAAGACAGGTAATATACCTTCACAGCCAGTATTCTACATTTTCCTGCTTTGCTTATGTTATCATCTGCCCTATATTGCCGACTCATGCTTCCCCCCACTTTTCAATTCTCTGGAGGGACTCTGTCGTGTAATATATTGTTCGCTAACTTTTTAAGCCTGCTACCTCTGATTAACTAAGTTGCGATTATAATTTTAGTTCATTCAAGAAAGATATTTCTTTACAAATAGAATGCTTAAAAACCCTCCAGGATTAAATTGTAATATATTTGGCGTCTTTCAGGATCCGCGAGTACGCATATCGCCTTCTTTTGTGATGTTTATTTATACCTTCCTGTTCCCAGTAACGACCCAATCTTCTTTTCAGAAGTTTACCAATCCATTTTCTCGTTCATTTTCTTGTGCTCAGACCGTTGCTTTCTACTACCCCTTCCTGTTTCCTTCCCCTACTCTTGCACTACCGTCTTCCATTACCAAGATACGTGCTGCCTTATTTATCTTTCAATTACCTTTCCCGGTTTACTGTACTCTTCTTCCAATTCTTTGTAAACTGTGTCTGCATGTTATCCTGTTCCATAAATAAGCGAGGTTGTCGCTCTTTTTTTTCCCCCTTCCCAGTTTGCCTGTCTCATCGGTGCATTGTAATTCAGCCTCTTTTAGGTGAAATACTTTTCTCCGCATCTTACCTTTACTCAATTTCTTGAATAATTAGTTAGGTAACCCCTTCTTACTCCGGAGTTGAGAGATTTGGGCGCCTCTTTAACGACGAGGTCCTGAGAGCCGATGAGGGTGAAATGAGGTGAGAATGGAGCAACGCCAGTTTGCAAGGGTGGGGGAAACGGGATATTCCCGAGAAAAAACCCGCTGACCAGCGGCATTGTCCGGCACGATTCCCACTTGCGAAAATCAGAGTGTGACCCGGCCGGGGATTGAACCCGGTTCGCCCTGGTGGGAGGCGAGCAGTCTAACCACACAGCCACCGTGGCCCCCTTATTACTCCGGATCCTAAGTCATCGCGGAGTGTCTACGCACCTAAGTTGCTTCATTTAACATTTAAAATGTTTCTTTCCAACTGACGCGCTGGAGTTGATATGCCGATTTTTATTCTTCGTCAAATTCCCTTCATTATATTTCTATATACAGAGTTTTATTTTCCATCCGCAACTGCCTTACATAACTTTCAGGCAGTTTGTGTGCGTTGAAGACATTGAATCGGTTGCTTTGTCAACTTCACGCTGAGAACATGCAGACATAATATCTCGTAGAGTATCACAACGAAAGTTAAAGTATACTTAGGCTATTTCCATTTCCCCATGTAGTCTTTTTCAGCCTCGAAATAATACACTGAGCGAACTATCGATAAAGTAGTTATTATGCATATACTTGTGATGTTTAACACTTTCAGCATCCCGACTCCATAGCAGAATTTGCAGTATTTTTCCAATGAGCTGCCGATTTCTAGAGCTTTACTAGTTTCATCATGTCGTAGCTGGTCGAGCAGCCGTTAACGTTGTGTCGTGAAACATACGTCTACCTTAGAAACGAGATGAGTAGTTGTTATACCGCCGCCTAGACGAACGTGTTATCAGAACTAAAGGGTTGTGTAAATTAATTAGACCGGATGGCGTTTGTTGTGGATTTTGAAAGACCTTTTAGTTTCATCATCATCAAATTTTGTATTTTTTCACTCCCACTTGCAAATAACTTCATCATGAACTTAAAGATTAACTTTACTGCTTTTCAACTAACAATTTGAAACTGTTAGCAGTATCAATATTTTAATAATGTCATAGTTTTAATTTTAATAACACAAACACAACGTAGTCCATTATACTGTAAACTTATTTAAATGTTATAATAAGATTATAAGATAAAAATGATTCTGTTTGCAATTCGTTGTCATTATGTCTATAAGACTGCAGCCAGTGTTTATGTAAATTGTTTAATGTTATGTGCAAGTATTATTTTAATATATATTTAAGAAGTGCTAAGTTAGCCAAAATACGGCTATGTGGCCTCCAAAATGGCATTTTATTCACCAGTCAGTTCTTCTGGACTTGGTGAAGATTATGCTGCCAATTCATACAGTCGCGTCATAGCAAACTATAACTTTCTAATTTTGCTCGTACCCCGATTGGAACTATTTTTCTTGTACACCATTTCAGCTTTTACAGCTGGCAGGATCCTGCATGCTGTTGCAATTTATTCTTCCATGCTGCACTCTTACTGATACTCAATTTTTTTTCTTTGTTGCAGGTGAGTGTACTGGCCCATGATTCTCAACAAGCCCATGTGGTGAGTCATTTACGCTTGTGTTATTTTATGTGTAGCTGTGTGTTTATGAATTATATAATGCCGTGAAAACATCTGCCCTACAGCTTTTTTTTTTTTTATCAAGTGGCCTCCTTACTGGTATTCGCTTTCAATTACGCGTGTATGCGTAGAGCACAAGATGAAGTCAAGGAAATTCTTAACGGGCGGGGAATGAGGAGGCATATATTACGGAGGTATACCAGTATTCGTCCAGATAAGGATATAAGCACGTTAGAAAACACTTAAATATTGTATTAAACATTAAGTGAATGCTAAACAAGTATTCTGCACCATGCAAAATAACAGTCGTACAAAACTGTTCTTGCACTACGGAAAATATCGGTTTACCACCCTGCACAGCATACTAAGCGTAGTCTGTGTTGTTTTGAATCATACGATATATTATTCTAGTTAAAGTCCTTTCTTCATCTTGAAAGAACCCCTCTTGATTTATTTTATACATGCTTGTCTGTAATGATATACAGATTGTAGTATTGCGGGCGGCCGTGAAAAGTGCGTGGTGGCCACAAGGGCAAAGTCGCAGCGTAAACACGCTTCCAGGCGGACCTTATCGCCAGCTGCCGGCTCCCACGGACGAGCGAACGGCAGCTGCGGAGAGGACCAGCCGACCAGGAGATGTAACAGGTTACCTGCGGGTGGTATCGATCTCTCGGAGCCAGGGGTTGTTGAAGGAGGGTGGAAGAGGGGTGAACGTCGCGCGACGACCCTACACTAGTCGCCGAATTGCTCCCCGCGGCAATCAGTTAAGAGAACCGGCCACCTGCCCGAGTGATGTTCGCACTTGTACCCCCCCCCCCC
>NQII01006393.1:89364-109788 GCA_002778355.1 Clitarchus hookeri
TTCTACCTTCTTAATCATTCAGCACTCAAGCCCGCACACCCGGTAACCGTACTGAAATGGCTGTTCGACTGAAGCTGGCTTCGCAATTAATTGATTACTTTTCAGATTAATCTTAGAAATAAACACATTTCTCGTATTACATGTATTTATGCAAAGTTGGGCAAAATTGTTCCATGCCTATTACAGGCCAAATATGAAGTTGTCCAGTTTTGTATTCCACTCCGCTATGAACTGTTGGGGAGCTGAAAGAAAAATGACTTCTGGTGATGCATTCTGAGAAATAAAATTACACTCACTGCCAAAAAAACTTGCGCGCCTAAATTAAATTAATTGATACGAAAGAAACTTAATTAATTGTAATGGTACAGACAAAAGAAGCGATTACAATGTGATTGCATCAGGGTAATATACCGCTAACCTTTGACAAAGTAAAATGGCGCATTTAATAGATCTTAGGAGCGCCCTGTGCTTGAATGCACTAATCGATAGATAGGACATGGAATCAAAGAAACGATGTACATACTATCCTGTGCTATCCTCACAGTTGCTGCGAATCATGCTCCAAATGACAAACACTTCAACATGGTCTCACAAATGTTCGATGAGCGACAAAGAGAATGACCTAACAGGTTACGTAAATGTTTAAACATGACGTAAACACACTTTAAAAATGCCTGTACACGCACGGAAATTTTAACGGAAATGTACAGTTAGTATACGGAAACGTGATCCGTAATGTTGAGAAACTGAGCTGAGCTCCGGGAACTGAAAATACAGAACGCCTCCGTATTCTTACATTTGTGTGTTTCTGGAACAAACAACGCCGAGTCTATATGAAGCTTTTATTTTTGCTGCAGTTAGCATATCCACGCCAAACCTATTCCTTCAAACACCAACATCACAGTGTAGCACTAGGCACCTGTAACACTTAACAACACATAAAACACTCAAATAGTAGTAGAAACTGAAAAAGTTACGTAAATTATATTTCTTGAAATAACACATTTATACCCAGTACCGACACGAGAAGGTCTTTGGTGAGTGTTAAGTCACCGAATCTGAATCTTTTGATTCGTGTTCAACTCTCTCTCCACAATAAAATATTTAAAATCTTTAAAATCTTTTTGTTTTATACAGACACACAGTTAATGAAAATTAAAGACTTTTTTTTTTNAAAATATTTAAAATCTTTAAAATCTTTTTGTTTTATACAGACACACAGTTAATGAAAATTAAAGACTTTTTTTTTTACGTAATCTCACTCTTTTTAAACCAGAAGTACGAAAAACTTACTAGCATATTTATGAACAGATTTTNTTTTTTTTTTACGTAATCTCACTCTTTTTAAACCAGAAGTACGAAAAACTTACTAGCATATTTATGAACAGATTTTGTGACTTCACGCCAAGTATCCAAGAAATTTACAGAATATCCGTTATTGGAAAAGCAACATGTTCATAATTTTACGGAAAATTATGGTGAACACTTATCATCCTTTTTTGTGTAAAATGGCAAAAAATCGTTTTAAATGTGCATTTATGGGAAACCAGGGCTGCGTGAGGGCGAGCATTATCTCGTCAAAAACTTGTTCCTGGGCACTTAGCGGAAATGTATCACATAAGACAGCAGAATGTCTTCATTGCACAGCTACATGTTGAGTGACACTCGTGTCGTTATCGGTGTCGGACGACCATCGTATGTGATGGCTCCCCCAGTTCATATCATGTGATACTCACACGTGTCAAGACACGTTGCAGTTTGATCAGAAACGCACGGTATGAAATTGTAGTGTAGGTAAGTGTGACGGATGCTAACACCGTGGCATGCGGGTTCGCTCGGCACGTTGCTCCCTCGTACTTTCCCCGTATCAGTATTCCACCGTTGCCCCATCCGCACCTTCGTACATCATCCTCCCGGCTGGCGAAGGTCTGTGACCGCGCGCGGTAGGAGCGAGTGCTCACTGGCATTCATTTGCCCTCGTATAAAAGGGCAACGGTACGTCGACTGCAATCGGGCTGTAGGTGGGAGGTTTATCAGCCCCTCCGCATTCAGTTCGCAGGCAGTTGTGTGTGTGTGTGTTCCTGTTCCCCAGTCGCGATGGAAAACACGGGCAGGTGTATCCTGGCATGGTGAATGAAACATATATAAAAACAAATAGTTCTGCTAATTACCTTGGCGTTTCTGTCATCCAATAAACGCACATTTCACAGAACAGGCATTTGTGTGGTAGCTGTAGTACAGACAGAATATGTGTTGATTTTACAGAAGCGTGTTTCGGACTCTGAATTTTATTTCAAAGTTTCAATGACCACCAAGTACAAGAAACTCAACTTATCGAAGACATTCAAGGAATGCCTATTTTGAGGGACGCAACGTGTAAAGAATTAAAAAACGGGAATGAAAAAAATATTTTCTTGTGTAACTCGCGGAAATATATAGAATGAGTTAACCAGGGGTGGAAAAGAAAATTCTGTGTTTGAAAAGAGTTTTGGTCGGGAACAGAAGAAGCACGACTGAAGTATGGACGTTGGACATTTGTCCGCGGCAAACGACTGCAAGTCTACATGAGCGAGCGTACATCCGCTCGAACCACACACGTCTGCATGCAGATGGATGCTAGTGTGGACTCGTCTTAAGGCTTCGCGTACACTTGGTGAGGTCTGGGGATGGCTTGCAACCGCCTTCCACCATTTGTCAGTTTCTGAGCAGCGAGTGCGTGATGTGGTTCGAAGCATTCTATAACCATTGGGCTCCCGTCTTCATTAAGAGTGTTTCAAGTTCCCAACAATTTTTGCTATATTTCTAGGCTGTTTTATATTTTTTGTTGCATGTGGTCTCGAAATCCAGTCCAACACAATGGCAGGAAAGGGGAAAGTTAAGGTGGCCGCCTGGTTCAAAAAATTTTGCACGTCTGACGCCTAAAAGCTTGGGAGCGCTAGGGGCGACCGAAACAGGCGCATTAACTCTCTCATCGCCTCTGCGCGCAAAACACTTATCTGGCGTACAGTCCTGTACTCGATAACGCGCCTCTATGTGACTTTCAGCTGAGATCATACCATTTTATGATGTAATGATAAAAATAAATATTTGATGCATGCTCCTATCACTTTGTTAATGTTGTCTTCCGGAATGTTGTTTGAACCATTTTCACTATCACAAAAACATGCTTTAGAGAGAAATGGAGTAACTGAAAAACGTATACAGACGCGTCACGTTTCTTAATTGTTATTTGTAAGCAGAGCTCACTCAGACACGTTGGACGGTTTTCTAATAAAAGGTTTTCTACTGGAGTTCTGCACACCGTTCGCCGTTTGGAATGATTGTGAATTTTAATTTTATGTCTTGTGCCAAGAACATTTCGGAATGGTTCTCAAAAATTATATTTGACTATTGAATAAATTAATTTTTTGACGTCACTAGAATACCGTATAGAAATTTTCTCGGAAATTTAATATGTGGTTTAGATGTAGTTTCATTTTAAGTCTCACGACATAATTCAAATTCCGCGAAAAATCTATTATTTAATCCTTAATAACAGGCTCACCAAGCTATGCACTTCACAACAATTGCTTCATGGCATTGTTGTTATCGCAAGACATATTTTAATTGAAATCAATCATTTATGCTCAGTTAAGTTTTGGAAATTTCTTCATCGCATGATTTATAGTGATTATCATGATTAACTTAATATACATGGAAGTAGATTTTACTTTTTTTTTTTTTTTTGATTGAATGGTTATTGATAGAACTTTACAAAAACATTAAATATCGTCGAAACCTTGACCGATTTTCTTTTCCTGTTCACGCCCGCAACATTGTCTCACACATCGCCACACAGCAGTCGAAGTCACATGGTCAAAAGTGATGAATGTGTTTACGTCAGTATTTTCAACGGACCTACGCTTTTATATAAGTTAAATATCGTTATTTATTTTGATTTATTTCATGATTTCATTAAAACTAGGCCAGAGGAAGTGTACAGTCATCTAAAAGCACCTGCCTACGTATACAGTTTTCTGAACCCAAATCCTGTCCACGTTGGTTTTGACTGTGCTATTGGCCAACAGTAAATTCAATGTCGCAACACACAGTGTGTTTACTGCGCAGCTGCTTGCGCACTCCACGCCCTATTTCCTATTAACGCTGGCACTAGTGCTTTCTCGTTTCATCAACTCGAGCCCTGATTCGGGCGTGGACAAAGCGTGCAGCTGGTACTTAATTAATTGCAAGAGAGTTGAGATAATTGCGTGTTGTCGGACTGTTCTCGCGTAGGCGCCGCGCGGAAACTAAGTAAGATAATTGATGTTAAAGCGTGTTCGCCACGGGAAGAGGGGGGAAAATAGCACGTTGTTGGCTCGGGCGAGTCGTGGAAGATCCTTGATGGCGCAGTAAATGTCCCACGTTAATGAACAATAACTGGCTGCTATGGGGGCTGCCAAGAGATCGAAAGACATTCCTTACGGCCATAAACATTCGCCGTAGTAGCTCTCGGAGGAGGGTGTGAAAAGGACTCTTCATCATTAAACTCCCGGAGCTATTTTAACATTCCCCCCAGGGCACAGATTCAAAAGGAGCTCTAAGGGCGACGTCAGNATCATTAAACTCCCGGAGCTATTTTAACATTCCCCCCAGGGCACAGATTCAAAAGGAGCTCTAAGGGCGACGTCAGTCGGCGTATCTAGTATTCCGTCGCCCGTAAGGGCAATGTGCCGAATTAGCGTGCGTAGAGCATCCGCAGGATGCAAACTGGTGTTAGTATTACATCGTACGAGACTGAAGGAACAGGTGGGCTCCACATTTGCGGTTGTTGTTGATTTTTTTTTTTTTTTTAAAGTAGAATTTGTGTTTTTCAAAATTACANATCGGCGTATCTAGTATTCCGTCGCCCGTAAGGGCAATGTGCCGAATTAGCGTGCGTAGAGCATCCGCAGGATGCAAACTGGTGTTAGTATTACATCGTACGAGACTGAAGGAATAGGTGGGCTCCACATTTGCGGTTGTTGTTGATTTTTTTTTTTTTTTTAAAGTAGAATTTGTGTTTTTCAAAATTACACCGGAGAACCCGCTTAGGGAAATTTTTACTGCAAAATAATCAGTGATATACTTTTAAAATAAAATGTCTGATATCAACGGACATTGAACTATTCGCAAGGGGAAGTTGTATAAACCGCGTGATCATAGATTTTATTCTCACAAGTTCAGTTTCATCTACATAATTTTGCATGGTATTTTCGATTGAGACTCGACCTTGGTTAACCCATGTTCCGTTATTTCCAATATTTTTTGTTACTGAGCGATTGCGGCCACCCATAGAAAAAAGTTAATTGTTTCTTCGTTTTCATGGCACGTGAGAAAATTGTAAATGTAATGTCACTTATGTGTTATGCACTCTTAGGCGAATATTTAAATAATAAATTTGAGAAATATACATGGCTTTAACATTGATAACAATTTAGTACGATTACTCTCTCCCCATTTTAAGGGGTCGTGGCACCCAAAATGCTTACTTTTTCGGGTATCTAAGTATTAATGTAGAATTGTACATTATAAATAATATTCCATTAACTGGTTTCAGTAGCAAGAAGCCAGTGATCGTGCACACAACTTTCTCAGTGTTTTGGTAATAGCCAATCAGATTTGCGAATAATTTCATCGTGTTGTTTTACTGACGTTTTCTTATGTAATCTGTTAGTTCCTTTGTTATATATTAATTTCTTTGGGAGTGTAGGGCGACATTTATAATAACTTCCCTGTAAATGCAGTAATTATAAGACAATATCTGAACTACGCGGCGATCCTCGGGTATAAGAGGGTAATGAGAGATACATAACCCGTTTGAGGTGTTTCCGGTCCCAATGGCGGCCATAGCTCATTATGGCTCTCACATGATTGTTTTAAGCCCAATGGGGGGCTGGAGGCTCCCCCCACCCATATATTTCCATTACAGTTTAGGAAGTTTTGTAGCGTACCTACTCTTAGCGTCACCTCCGATTACGTTCTTGTCTATGTCGCCGACCTCAAAGTTTGCTATTTTACGCTGTTCACTGTAAACTGAACACTTTTGAAAGCCTTTCTTAAGATCTACTTGCATGCACATTGTATATTCTTCTACCATATGTGAATTTAACTTCTCCATGAGTCTGGTCACGTTATTCATGCGACGGTCAACTGTAATTGGGAAATTATAAGAAAAATAAATATTTGACAAATGTGCTAATTATTATTATACTTCAGCGCGTTAAAAAACACAGAGAGAAAGAGGGATTATTTTAGCATTTTCAAAAATGTCAAATAACACTTATTATTCGACGTTGAAAGATGGAACTACTTTCTGTACGTCGTTACCAATTTTACTGGGCGTATGCCACTCAGTGTGCCCGTTTAAAATATACGCGGGTGAGGCTAGTAGAATTTTTCAAAGGTTTATTTCAAAACTGCTTAGGTAACCATGAACTGCGCATATTTCTGCATATCATGTTTTATTTATTTTATAAAGTTGTCCCTCATGTTTCCATTGGCGAGCAGGCGGGCAACCAAAATGTTCTCATTTTTCAAGCGGCCGGGATATTATTTGAGCAATAAAAACCGCAGTGTCTCAAGTTTATTGGAAATTCTTTTTGTACTGTGCTTGTAAAACTCACTAACCAACTCCGTCGAGGTAAAGTTATAGCCCATTCTCGGTTACTTCCAACTTTTCTGAGGACCTGCTAAATTTCTACTTCCTTGATATTCCTCCGCCTCATTCAAACAAAGCTAAACTAAGTATTGGAAACTACGTCAAATGGACAACGCACCGCATTTGTCTGCACTCAGTGTAATACTATTTTGCATGAGAACTATTTCTTAATAGGCATTACCAACACGCCTATTTTCTCACTACTTTTGTTCACATTAATTATAAATGAAATTTAATAATTCATTGATGAAATATAAGTTGAAGTTAATTGAACATGAAATAAGGTACTTACTTTTATGATAACACAACTATGAAAGAATCGGGTTCAATCCCCGGCCGGGCCACTCCCGGATTTTCTCACGTGAGAATCGTGCCGGACGATGCCGCTGGTTGGCGGGTTTCCTCGGCGATCTCCCATTTCCTCCATCCTTGCATTTCGGCGCCGCTCCTTTCTCACCTCACTTCACCCTCTTCGGCTCTGAAGACATCGATGTTAAGAGCCGTAAACATCTCTCAACTCATCTCAACAAATATAAAAGGCTTGTGATACCTGGCATATTTAGGAAACAACCAAGTGCGTCATATACATGGGGTGATTTTGCAAAGGTTTGGTTAGGAAAGTGTGAAGAAACCGGGAATGGGCTATAGCACTGCAGTCCGCTAGCGCAGCCCCGAGACGCCGCAGGAAGGCAGCCTTTAGTGCGTGAAGGAACTTCCAGGACCTAGTTATTGCGCGATCGACCCCCGGCGAACACAGGACGCTGTTAATATCCTGGCCGACCGTGTCCCGGACAGCGGCGCAGTATGTTAGCGCGATGCATCAGCGAGTTGCCGACTACCTTGCCACACCCCGGCCTTTTGTGCGCGCTGTTGGTCGTGAGCTTGCGAGGCGGCGAAAACACGCGAGTACACGGTAAACAAAACTCGTACTCTCTACAAAAAGTTGTTACCTGGAAGGGGGAAGGGGGGGGGGGTTGTTTTTTAGCATGTGACTTTTGCCCATATTTTAAGTTAGCTTATTTAAACTGTTAGAAACAAATGTGCTTCTATGTGGTTTGTGCTTTAGAGCAGCAAGATAACTAAAATGTTAGTTTTTAATTATTACAAAAATAAATTTTACTTTCCAATATTAGGGCTAAAGTCGCCTCTAAGGAGGCCGCGATGGCTGAGCGGTTAGACTGCTTGCCTCTCACCAAGGCGAACCGGGTTCAATCCCCGGCCGGGTCACTTCTGCATTTTCGCATGTAGGAATCGTGGCGGACGATGCCTATGTTCGGCGGGTTTTCTCGGAGATCTCCCGTTACCCCGCTCTTCCTAACTTACGGTAACGCTCTAAAAAAAATACCGAATCTGTACAATTCATTGTGTCATGAACATTCCAAAATGGCCTATATATATCCATGATTATAATAACCTGGGGATCTAAGCTCCTTGCTCAAAGTTAATTTTCAGTTTTACGTGTTCTGTAGTAACGTGTTGTAAAATGTGCTCATATAATGTGTGGTGCTACAAAAATATTGTAAAAGTACAAAACAGTTCTTTACAGTGCAGATTCTCCAGGCAAGATACCTTATGAACGGGCTGACTGCTCGATTTGCAAAAACCACTCCTTGCCTGGACCCTGGTTTTCCCAGTTGCTTAGTCACCGTTTCCTACCTCTGACGTCATGAGTTCGATCCCAGGCCCCTGCGGTCTGGACCTTTTCGTACGGGGGTTAGATTTGAAACCTACACTGTAAAAATTTTTTTGAGGTATCTATTAGGACATGGGGAAATCGGGACCTGAAACCGGAGCTCGGAGGTGTTCATAATTTGTCATTCCGGTCCCCCGGCGGCCATTTTCCCCTCAAAATGTTCCTTTTTTCCCTTAAGATTTTCCGTTTCTCCCTCAAAAACGCAACGATCCCCCAGTTGCAAAAACGAGCCGCAGAAAAAACACTTTTCGATCCATCGGAAGGATTTGGGAGGCTCACCTCTAGAGGGCAGATCAGTGGCGGCCATATTGGATTTATAGGCATAGGATATGCCAAATCGATACACAGGGTCCAGGGTCCGGAGTCAGGTCTAACCATCAGCCATCTTGGTTCTATCAGTCATCTTGTACGCNGGTCCGGAGTCAGGCCTAACCATCAGCCATCTTGGTTCTATCAGTCATCTTGTACGCCATGTTAAATGCCGGTGACCTTGGCCTCAACTCCGTTGACCTTTGACCTTGAACCCAAAAAATTCTAAACATCCGAAAAATTCCAAACAAATTATTACAAATATTGAAGTTTTTTTAAAAAGTATTTGAAAGTCCCAAAAAATTAAAAAAATTATACAAAATATAAAAAAAAATTATTAAAAAATATATCGTAAAAATCCCTAGAATATTTCCAAACAATTTCAACGAATTCCCAAAAAACCCGTGCCTTGACTCAAGACCCAAGTCTGAAAACTCAAAACCCAGGACCCAAGACCCTCGACCAGAAATTAAAAAAAAAAAAAAAATAACATTTTTGAATTTTTGGATGTAAAGGGGTCCGGACTGAAGTTGGTATCATGCTCTGTCATTCCAGTCTTTCGGCTGCCATATTATGACGTCGCCCAACCACCATATTGAATCCAAGTGACTGTTAACTTGACCATTGACCAAACTTTCGTTTCCGCAGGTTCCCCACCACATCCAGCAGACGACCGTCCCTCCTCCAATCAGTCACATTGTTATAACCTTTCGCTCCCCTACCAATGTTTCTCATTGGATAATTAGTCGGCAGGGCTCCACCCCTCTCACCCATACTCATTTTGTCGAATGAACTCCACCAGCCATATTGTTTTTTTTTCGTTTGTCATTTGTTTACTTATTTATCATCTAGGTAGCACCAGTGTATTAATTTTCGTTTTCATCACCAGGCGAGCTATGGATTTAGCCACCAGGTGGTAGCCATATTTGTTTACATTTATTTAAAGTATAAGTGGTGCTGTCTGCGCCTGACATATTGGATTCTATTTCCATCACATAAGAGCTGCTGATTTCTCAATTTAGCCACCAGGCGAGCTGACGAAACAAACATTCTCTCATGCTCTGTCATTCCATGATCACTATATTTGATTTCGTTTTTTCTTAGTTACCTTACTTTCATTTTCTTTCATTCCTTCTTAATTTTGTCACCACGATTAAGTCACCTGTTCTCCACCCACCATCTGACATTGTATTCATGCTCTGCCATTCCACTTCAGTAGCCTGCTGATTACCAGGTCCCTTAGAACTACCACATTGGGTTACATCACTTCCGCAATCTTTGATTGTCATATGGTTTTGACCTTTAACCACCAAAATCCATTTAGTTCCTCATTTGTATTTGCAATAAAAATAACTGTGGTGTATTAGAGCAACACCAGTCATGCAGAAACGTATATAGGACCTCTCTTCGCCATACACCGCATCCAACCTGCTAAAAATGTATTATGATGGCAATCCATTCTTAAATTCTATATAGTTAACTTCAACATTATACCTTAATTACTATATAGTTGATTGTGCACACCCAGTGATGGACCTACACAAGAAATATTTAAGTACTAACTTCCAAATCATAATATTTTGACACATCATTTCATTTATTTCTTTTTATCGTGCTCAACTAGATTACCATCATGTATTAACAGATTTCAATTCAAGGCTGTCATATTCTCTATATCAGAGAAGTAGGCATTATAGGGCAAGGTACAACACCAGCGATAAAAAAAATATCATTGAAATCATATATATACACATTCTTCAAACAACAATAATAAAAAAATAGAATATCTATAGTTTCCATGCATTCATATCATGTATTTACAGCAGCATGCTCACTTTTCACGCAGTGAATATAGTCTGCTTATACGCAGCTCAAGACAGTCTACGCTAGCAAGCGTACAACCAGAACCCTTGGCCATATATTCTTCTTCTCGGCGACAAAGTTTTTCTTTCAACGCCTCTACAGCCCCAGGAATGCTATCAACATTGCACAAATCTACATTTGCAGTCTTGAATGCTCGTCTACTAATAGCTCCATTTAAAGGTTGTGGTTTTCTTGTAGGTGCACTCCAGCCAAACATTATACTTGGTAAGAGGCGAGCAGTCAGACCACTACACCGTTGTGACTCCCAATGTGCGGGACGATTAACCGACACACTCCATAGGTGGAATTTCTCTGAGGAAGTCCACCAAATATTTGCAACATCCGCTGGTTTTGTCCCGTGCAAAATTACCGCTGTGGTGGACGACCGACGTATTGTTCTCGTCAAACTACACAAAGCCGTTCTGTTGTGTTTTCGACGTTGACCGATATTGGAAAAAAATTAGGATAACACGATTTCAGCTGTATTACGTGTCACTATTTCTTAGGGGGTGAGGGGCTCGAATCTCAGATAAATGATTACTGTGTCATGTTGAGTGCAAGTTCGTTTTACTTGCGGATGTGAGCCGCATCCCGGTCAGTCGAAACACGCGAGAGCGGGTTAATTAGTACCAATCTTTAAATTTTAATTAAGTTTTTTAGCGATTCATTTATTAGAAAATGAAGGGCAGGATTTATTTGTCAGATTATATGTTTGCATGCTGTAATAACTGTTAAAAATGTACCGCGTGTTTTAAATGAATATTAATAATATCAATTAACATGAATCCATTTTCTTTTTATTTGTGGGTGTTTATTTTATGTACGGGAGCAACTAAAATTATCATTGTAGCTGTGAAGTTGCGGATCAGTCAGTAGTACCCATTTGAACATGGGTCAATTCATAATAAATGCGTTACATTTCTGTGTCGAAAAGTGAAAATTTTTGTGGTTAACACTTTGTATCTAAATTAGATGAAGTGCAGAAGAAGAAATATTAAGTGGCCGGGATTCCGTATCCTTTAGTTTCAAATGCTTGGGAAGAGGCGTCTCACGGCAATTGGTCTGACGTCATCGCGAATACACTGCAGCGATCCGAGGAGCTTATAAATTTCCGGCGCAGTCCAGGAATGCTAGAGATCCGTTTACAAAGTCAGGTCGGCAGCTCTAATTGGTCAAATAATGGAAGAGCGAGTGTGAGAGTGATGGAGCGGGAGGGATGAAGGGGTTCGATCACCGGTAAGTTCAGTAATGATGTAAGTCTACCCATGTCTTGAAAGGCGATAACTTCGCAGTTTCCTAATGCCTGGAGATAAGCGTGGAAATTCACCCCGTCGTGGTAGAGTTCTGACGGTATCGTATAGCGGCTTCTGATAATATCCCCTACGCAATTTCAGCATTGCATGCAGCAGTATGGCTTCTGTGAATTTTTTTTTTTGTATTGCTTTTAATAACTCCCTCTCGTATATTACTTCTTGCTAATGAGCGGAAAGACATCACACACATTACCAGGAAAATGCATTGCTTAAATTGTTCTCATTCGCCCTTTACAGAATATGTTCATCTTCGTGAAACCCTTTATTAAGGGGAACTTTCCTCCCGGATTATTGTAATGTTGGTTTTTTTTAGCTTGTTTGTATTTTGAAAAAAATATAAAAATTACGGAAGCGCTTCCATACGATACCAGCTATTGACTTTACACAGCAGTACAGGCATAGAAATAGCGACTTAACCGTGAACGTGTAATTATATCGCAGTATTGATTTTGTTAAATTTTTGGTAGAATTAAAATTGTGACGCAGTCATCATCTCGTAGTTCCCTTGTCTTGTATGTGCTGCAGTGCAATGTCAATAGCTAGTTGTGTACACGGGTACTTTATGAATTTTCTTTTTAAAAATATAAACAAGCCAGAAAAACCAAGAATAAACAACGGCGGGGTAAGGTTCTCCTTAAAATGGTTTACAATAGAAGAATTAAGAATCAAAACTAATGAATTGCCGATCGCGCACAAGAAATCAGTTCTTTTGTTTGTGATTCACATTTAGTGAATGGGAAAGCTTGACAAATGTGTCCGCTTTGCGTTTTATTGATAACCCTGCCAGCATTCGTCACATCGTTTAGGACGACAGTGTTTTTATTATTGAAATCCAAATTTACATATAAGTGCTATGATAGTACACACGCGTGTGTTTTTAATACATGCAATGTTCGCTTCAATTTAAATACAATTTTTCTGCCAACGATATTATAGACTACTTATAGTTTCCCATACGATACAAGTTATAATGGCTTAAGTCAGGGACGTCGTGCCCGCGACCATCACTCGGCTGGTTTGAACTACAGCGTACTGATATACAGATGCCATACACATAAAGTTAATTGATAAGTACTCAGTTATGAATATAGCTTCAATCATCTTCCAGCTGTTCGCACCACATCGCGTCAACGTACATGCATACAGTTCAGATGGTACTGCTTAGTTATTAAGATCAGCAGTAGAATATTCGGGGAAGTCCTTCTTTCTCTCGAGAAGGTATATTTGCTCTTTATTTGAAGTGGGTTGTGTGGTATTACTGGGCATATTATGCAGACTTGTGAAAATGATACGTCTTAAATGAAGTTAAGGGTAGAAGAAACGAATAGCAGCGAGTATTTCTGCTGTTGGATGTTCGCTATCGAGCATTTTATAAAACCTGCCATATAGAATCTGTTTGTTTTTTTCTGTCCATTTGTATTCTTCAACTAATGTAAAATGTTAACATATCAGCAGCGGACCCAATGACTTATTGATGTATTGATCACGTGTAAACTGTTAAATTGCTCGGAAATATGATACTGTCGTTCTCGCAACGATTGCAACATTACTTATATCCTGATTGTTCCTCGTACATGCATTAAACAAACAGACAAATAGATTCAAGAACATGGAACTACTGTTATTACATCGCTGCCAACTTTGGGAGCAGGCCAGTCACCGTGTCCGTTAAAATACACGCACTTGTCGACTATAGTCTATTCGCGGTTTCTTCGCACTTTTTGGATCTAACCTTTGAAACGTCACCCTTTCTATGACGTGTTTGTTTTTTTTTCTCAATATTCCATATATCACAAGTGTTAATGTAAAAAATACCTCATTTTTGATAATCAAAAATTGTACTTACATTTTGTCTGCAAACTATATTTCATTTATAAGTAGTATGAATAAAAACAGTGGTAAAACAGGTGTGTTGGTATTACCTAATAGGAAATAGTTTTTAAGCAAAATATAATTAAACAGAGTGCGCACGAATGCGATGTGTAGTACCTGTGGTGTAATTTTCTACACATAGTAAAGCTTTGTTTGCATGAGGCGGACGAACAACCTGAAATCAGAACTTTAGCAGGGCTTCAGAAAATTTGTATCCAACCATGAATGGACTATATAATACATTCGCAGTTACTTCCAACTTTTCTGAAGCCCTGCTAAAGTTCTGATTTCAGGTTGTTCGTCCGCCTCATGCAAACAAAGCTTTACTATGTGTAGAAAATTACACCANCAAATTACTCCAAAGGTACAAAGTACCGAATTTGTGCGCAATCAGTTTGATAATGTTTTGAATGAGAACTTTTTCTTAGTATGGCATTGCCAACACGCTTATTTTCTCTGCTTTTAATTAATTTTAATTATAAATTAACAACTATAATTTATAGGTAAAATCGAAGTAAAAGTTTAATTTAAGCAGAAATAAGAAAAATGATGGCATGCTCGTGATACATGTCATATTCTGGAAACAACCACACACGTTATACATGCGGTGATTTTTCAATGTTTTAATATAAAAAGTGTGAAGATACCGCAATAGACCATGTAACCCGGTGTTCTGTTCAGTGGCGTGTGGTGAAGTGTTGCAAGGTAATCTGGTGATTGATCAGTGCTGTACACACTCGGCGCACGCAGCAGGAACCAGTAACCAGTAGTGGAGCCGGGTGAAACTGAATGTATTGCGACCACTCACGAGAGTGCGGCGAGTCACCCGTTACACACGCGCTGTGACGACAACTGCACTGCTATGTTGAAGTGGTCGATGTGTTAACCACCAAACGATTACCCTGCAACAATTCACCACACGCCGCTGATTCTGGTAATTAGGTTTGCTTCGTGCGCCAAGGTTCCTGGCTTTAATTCATACACTGCTTCTCGTCGTGCGGTGTGTATAGACTGCTCACAGGAAAGGTGAGCACTTTGAAGGCCCTAGTTTATTTTTCCTGTCAGCCATTTTTTATCATCCCATATTTTTTCTAAACAAATATTGACATGCAAGTAATAAACACAGTGTATTATTTCGCCGGACACGAAAGTTAACGTCTACGGCTGAAATAAAAAATATATTTATTGACTATTACTCCAAATGAGAAGGCTTCAAAACGTGCTCACTTGACCGTGAATAGCCTATACGGTGTTATACTAGGGTCGGCTTGAGGCACTCAGAATAGAACGACACCGCTCATTTAACGCGACCGTGCGCGCCAACTGCCCGAGATTGCCGTGGGCAATAAGGACGTCGTTTGTTGGCGAGCAAGCAGCATGTCAGCCTTTGTGCTCGCGGCGCGCGCATGGCGAGGTGCCTCTGTACCTTCTACTCCCCACCACCCGTCTTCTCGGCCACCTTCGCCTCCTTCAACGTGACGCTGGATTTACATTGGCACTACGCTACATTGCCGCTGTACTGAGAACGTGTTGTCGCTACGGACGCGATATGTAAAACAAGTGGATGTTGCCTGCAAACCATGGCCGGGTTTGTGGCAGTGAAGCGCTAACGCCTTTCGAGCTCTTTATTTTGACTTATTATTTTTATGTTGCCCAAGCATTACGTATTTCAACTCAATTATTATCATTGTTTTATTTAATTTTTAGTGAGTTTTTGAAAACAGAACTACAGGAACAGATAATTTAAGATCTTTTAATCTCGTGCACTCTTTGTTATAAGCCTGCTGGATGAAGCTATAAACGACACAGTGAATATTTTTCGTACGTTTTACAAGCAGTTCCTTGGAAGACGTTTTTTTTGTAACTCTGCAAGCAAATTATTGTATTTCCACAACACTGAAATATATCAAACATACTAAATTATTTATATTTCACCATGTTGTTAATAAACAGTATTTCTACGAAGCTTACTTGTCAAAGTAAACCAGAAATGTTTCGTTTATGTACAAAAATGTTTTACTATGTACGCATACTATTACAACATAATTTTTAATGTAATTGAAACTCAAATATGCTTATTTTGTTGCAATAGGCAATACTGCAGCGCACTCTGACCCCCAATTCCACCATTCTCTCTGTTTTGATGCCTTTCTGCCTACAAGGTCAAGCTAGCTTCGTTCGCTTGTTGTTCAGTTCAGTTATCAAGTGATATGTAATATATAACAGTTGTATATTAATTATTTATATATATGTAAAGTGAAAGTGTTGCAATATATTTATCGCATTATTTTACGAAATAAATACCGTTATTCCTTTCATCTCTGCGTTGATTACTCTTTAGCTTTTTCTTCCAGACTTCTTTACGCCTTTTTATATGTAATGGAATGATACCTACTTAGTGAGTAGCCCGAAAGCATAACTTGAGCAGGGCGTCAAAAATTTGGAAGCAACAACGAATGCTCTGTACGCAGGGATATTCAATTGGCTTTCCCATTGCGCCACTTAAGAATAAATAGAGTCCTCGACTGGCCACATTCGTTCTCCCTAAACGCTGACCAGAACATCTTAACTCAACGTTCCATAAGGTAAAAAAAAAATATATAATTTTACGTGTAGGAATAATAAAATAATACTCGAGTAACCCGTAACGTCCGGCGGGTGAAACCCTGGATACGGATTAATAACGTCGCGTCCGCAATTCAGTTAGGTCGCGCGCAGCAAACTCCGGGGAAATTCAATTTTACAATCCTCGGCGTCGCGAACGGCGCAGCGGCGGGGTGGTTCTCAACGTGCTCCGGAAGTTCATACTCGCTACTTGCGAGGCGAGACATGTCGTCATCCCCGCCACCTCCCGCGGAGGCAAATAGGCTCCGTTAGCGCTGGGAGGGGGTCGACGTAATGGAAACTCCGTGGCAACGGGAGCTGCAGCCAGCCTCCGTCTGCTGGTGATCCGGCCCGCAGTTGGTTGTCGAGGGGGTGCGCGGCTGTCGCCCGCGTCTCGCGAGATCAACCTCGGCATCCAGATTCCCTGCCATCTCGCACGTCGTTTCCGGGAGGAAATGGAGCGCTACTTGGTTTGGAATTGGGAAGGATGGCAGAGACCCTGGGAAGNTGATGTGAAGGTGGGTTTTCTCTGGTTTATTCTCCTTTTGCGGAGAAGTTCATGACGCGAGGCACGAACAGCTCTCGACCGGGTCGATGATGTTTCTCGCCAGACCCTCGGCACGGAGTCGGTAACCGCGAGGTTCGCAGTGACCTAGTCAGAAACTTCTCAAGGGAGGGGTTATACTTTCTAAAGGAAAGGGTGGGAGGTTACATCGCCTTTGGCAGTGCTCACGCATGTGTTTGGTTGGCACAAACACTACGAGAATAATTACTTCATAATGTAATAAAATGCATGACAGCTTACAGCAATGACATAATTTTTTTTTTATAAAAATTAAGGGTGTATTAATAACTTTAATTTTTATCGTTGACAACCTTAAGGGAAAAAGGGCTTGTTACAACCTCCATTGCGCCTCCCACCTAGGCGAACCAAGTTCGATTCCTGGCGGGGTCGCTCGCGGANGAATCTCCCGTTTCTTCCACCACTTCATTCGGGCGCTGCTCCATTCTCACCTCGCTTCACCCTCGTCGGCTCCCAAGACCTCGATGTTAAGAGCCGCCCAAATCTCTCCACTTCAACCCCCATATCACCCCCTCCCCCCTTTTTTTCCCATCATAACTCAAGTTTACAGAAATTATAGAGTTCAGACCAGCCAAAACATCCCTACTATCTGTGAAACTAAGATAACGTAATCTAGTGAAGCAAAAAAAAAAACAAAAAAAAAACAAACCAAGCCTAACCTACCGAAGCCCATAAAGGATACAAAATATCCTAACACAACCTAACGTACCATTGTTAAGATAAAAATCATACTTATTCTAAGCACTCACATGTCCTACATGTCTAGCATTATTTCAACCACTTAAGAAAATTTGACTATTCCAAACATCAGAAACGCACTCCAAACAGACACTGGCCAATCAGCACTTCGAGTAACATTCACCTTGCACTTACAAATAAACAGTCGGATCGAGCAGAATTGTATTTAAAATCCAATATAGCCAAAGAGGAAGTCAGACACCACCACGTCTACCCAAGCGACCATACATTCAAGGCCAGCCCATATAACAATAATCCGTACCATCTGTCAACGTAACATTATCGACTGATACCGGACCGCCCAATGTACCAGCCATAACATCTTCTACAACCCAAGAAAAACTCAGTCATTACTAATCAACCATACCACACAACATGCCAATCATACCATCCATATATATACACATAGAAATATCAGGAATAGCTTTAATTTTATATAGAATATATTAAAATTAATAATGGAAATATCTATGTGTCTACATAGCCTACTGGCATGTTAAAGTAATATATTATGTACTCATATGTGAGGGTATCTGCGCGTTTTCTTGGGGCGAACAAGTATGAGGGTTTTCTCAGTGTGCTCCCACTTTATTTACTTTTAAAATGCTTGGCAGAAGGCCTTCTGTGAGCATAAGCCGGGCTCCTTGCAAGAGCTGAACCAGAAATATTCCTCCAGTAGATGGATCGTTCACATTGTGTTTCGATAGGTGATTCAAGAGGGCAAGTTCGTACAATGGATGAAAGGTTCGTTTTCTACTCGTGCCTCTGTCTCTTTTTGGCTCGCATATACAGGCTGACACAGACTCACTCGTATTCCTGTCTGGCGAGTCAGTGAGTCAGGTTTCATTCAACCAGTGACGTTAACAACCGAGAGTCGGCAAATGCAAACAGAGCTTGTATTTTATTGGCGGGCGCTGTAGAAAAAGCCTTCATTGAAATGACGTCACCGNCGTATTCCCCAGTGTTTACCACTTGTGGGCGAAACAAAGTCCCCAACTAAGGACGCGGCAAGCCTTTCGGCAGTCCACGCCATCTAGCATTTATGGCATTTTCGCCAGAGTATTCTCGCCACAGATGTTCCTCCTTATTTTAGCGATATACAAGGCTAAGGGCATTGTTTTGCACATTTTCTAAAATCGGCATTGATTGACTATTGTTGTCAGTGTCATTTCTGTAATCGCCCGCAAGAAAAAGTTGCTTATTTCTTGCCGGCAGTCACTAGACAGACGACAAGAACATGGTAGATGTGATATATCATGTTGCATTTGGTTTTGAATTGCAATAACCGCTTCAGTAAAACTGCAAGGATTCAGAATTCGTGGATCATGATCTCGTAAAATTTAAGTAAAATGGTTAAGAGGAAAGTTTCCATAATGGGTGACGTTTACAGAATGGTTGTGATTGAAACTTTCCGTAAGCATTCTCGGACTTGTTTGGGGAGACATTCTAGTCCAAACACCAATATGGGCTTGATTATAGACACCAGAGGATAACGGCAGTTATCTGGCAGGACGGACACCAAAATATAAAACAAATGATTCCGTATTGGATATCCACATACCGGACATGTTTTGAGATTAGAAATGATTTTCATATGATGGAAGATGATTAAATATAAAAAAATATTTATAATGGGGGTATAACTGGAGTTCATAAGGAATGGTGAAGTTTTATGTTGTACTAAAGACTTACATAAACGCTTAGTTGGTAAGTTTTTGTTCTAACGATCCAAACCACCTCCAGAAAAGAGTTGTATTTCTTTTTCAGGCCAAGTTTAAGATGACTGCTTAAGTTATTCTAAATTCGATTGTGAATAGGTGAAGTTCAGGTCAGTATATTGCTGTTTTGTTTTAGTCATGTTTTGTCCCATATTGAAATTTTACTCTGAACCGGTTTCGATTTCCATCGCATTTGGTGTTTGCTATAGTAGACGTTTTCATTTGACATAAATGACCTGGCAGTAATAGAGAAAATCCCACACGTCAGAAAGGTTTCACTTCCTTTTTATTTGCGAGTTTGTGTTATTACTATGTTTTGTAGTCCACGTCGTGAATGTTTTGTGTCCAGATGTAGTTTAGTTTCCTGGATGGATGTGTTCTGTGGCGGTCTGCAGCCCGAACAGGCTTGTTTGCCCGCATCTGAAGTAGTGTTTGCGGCGTGTGATTGTCAACGATTTTAATTTTTTCATTTCCTGATCAAAATTTTTGACGTAGGTCATTTCTGTGATTGCTGGCTTCCTTTCATCTCCATCGGGCTACTTGCTCGTGTTAATGTTTTTTTTTTCGTGCTTTTCTGTTTATCGTTTGATGTGGGATTATTTATGTCGTTCAAGTTGTTTTGTGATTACCGTGACTAGTTTTACACACCGTAGCAGCACTTTCGTATTTTGTGTTTGAAAAATTTCAGTGCGTTGTAAATTACGTTGCGAATGTGGCATGCGAGTTTTTAAATTTCATTTGCTTATGCATATTTTAGCGTAAATTTCATCAATGTTTGATAATTAAAAAAAAAACTAAATATTTTTACGTTTTCTGTATGATTATCACCGACAAAAATGTACATATTTTCGTCTAGAACGCTTTGTAACAAAATTAACGGAAATGCAGTTGATTTGCCTTGCGTGTTTTGCTGGTGGTGTTTTTCCTTTCAACTGGCGCACTGTGAGTTTATTGCGGTCGCAATTAACTGGCGAGATAACAAGCTGTGAAAGAGCGTACGTAACGCGGCAAGCGTGAATGGGATGAAAACAACGCTCCTGGTGGTGAACTGGAAA
>NQII01006393.1:109841-122831 GCA_002778355.1 Clitarchus hookeri
GGGGGGGGGGGCGGAAAGTTTCTGAAAGGGAATAATATCGTGTTGCGCGAGAGCTTGGTTTCCCCGAATCGAGATATTTCCAAGCGTGACGGAAGGTGTCTGCCGATCAATATTTCCCGTATTTTATTTCACACGACAGCCTGTGGCTGCGTGCGTGGGAAGTTTGTCCGCCTACCCCGCGAGTTCGGGAAACTTGTTTGCCGTGAAAATAAAATTCCCTTGGTCTGGACTGAGGCAGCGCAGTTGTGTGTGGAGAGACGGTGCCGAATGGGTTAGTGGTGGTTCAAGAATTTCTGGTCCGCCTGGTTTTGAAATCGTCTGGGAACCTCACATGTGTAATTACACTCTAAGAAATTATGCGCATAGTTACCACGCCAGTGCATACGTATATTATAAAAGTGCGAATGGTAAAGTTTTTTTTCCGTACATTTATGGTAATGTTCTGACATTTGTCTAGGAAACAGTTAAATGCATAAGTAAGTTCTCAATTTTGTATAGTAACGACGCGAAACATTCCNTCTGACATTTGTCTAGGAAACAGTTAAATGCATAAGTAAGTTCTCAATTTTGTATAGTAACGACGCGAAACATTCTTATACTTGCGTTACAATTTAGGAAGTTTGCTAAAAAAAAAAAATTCTTACAATGTACAAAACAATTTTTGGGGCTTTATATTTTCGCAATTTTTGTCAGAAATTAAGCACATGTTAAACGAAAAACTGTGTTTTTATTTTTACGTATATTTGTACTTACTGAATATTTTGTTATATATTAAATACATAAATGTTTAAATGTTTATTTATTTGTATTTTTTATTATTCATATTAACGTTTACAGTAGGTTTCAGAAGCTGTGGTAGCGTTAATTGCTGTTNTCTGACATTTGTCTAGGAAACAGTTAAATGCATAAGTAAGTTCTCAATTTTGTATAGTAACGACGCGAAACATTCCTATACTTGCGTTACAATTTAGGAAGTTTGCTAAAAAAAAATAATTCTTACAATGTACAAAACAATTTTTGGGGCTTTATATTTTCGCAATTTTTGTCAGAAATTAAGCACATGTTAAACGAAAAACTGTGTTTTTATTTTTACGTATATTTGTACTTACTGAATATTTTGTTATATATTAAATACATAAATGTTTAAATGTTCATTTATTTGTATTTTTTATTATTCATATTAACGTTTACAGTAGGTTTCAGAAGCTGTGGTAGCGTTAAGTGGCTGTTTTATTGGAATAATGCAAGGCACTCACATTTAAATGGTGAAAAAAAGAAGGGGCTGCTTGATTGTAGTTAATATAGTCATTTAAGACTATCACGACTTATTACGAATTAAATTATTTCTTAATAGTGTATTACGTTAATGAATGCGGGTATTGAGAGGATACGAATGGTAAAGTTACTTTCAACACATCCAACTTTCCTACATCTGTTCATGGAAGATAAAATGCATTGTTAGCGTCCCAACGTTTTATAGCAGTAACGCTCAACATTTATAAACTTCCAACCTGTTACGCGGTAGTTTTCCATACTGGGTATAGATTACAAACTTCACTACAGGATGAGACACCGCCTTACCAGATGTTGTTTGTCTGACTCGCCTCGCGCGATACCCTGTCGGAACTGACATCCGGGATNAGGATGAGACACCGCCTTACCAGATGTTGTTTGTCTGACTCGCCTCGCGCGATACCCTGTCGGAACTGACATCCGGTGTGAGCGCTTCGATTCGATACTTACCACATGTTGATTGTCTGCTACAAATTGCTCCATGGTTAACAAACTTTCGGTTTTCGGAAGGAATATAAACATGGTTGTCGGCTGTAATGAGCTTCTCTGTTGACTGTTATTTTTTATTAAATTTTCTCTTCAAGAAAACAATGCGTTGATGGTTCGTCTGTTGCTTCATTTTCATCAGTGTTGTGTAAGGGCTGTGACACTACGATAAATGCAAGGCGTGGGCTGCGAGAACTTGTGATTTGATATTTAAGTTCATGTCTTATTTCTTCAAAGGCAAGTTTCTCTTCGAACACACTAAACTACATAATTTTTACATTTTATAAACTTCTAATATTGGTTCCAAATTATTTTTTGTTCGACTGATATACTGTTTTCCAACGAACACTGAGTAATACGTGTCCTTTAATAGTTTTTATAATTGTATTTTTCATCAAGCAATATAATAATTATGGGAGTTTTTTAATGTCACTGGCGTTTTCAAATATTACCATTATTTCAAATACTCGAAACATTTACGATGTCTTTGTGAGGTATGAACCGTATTTTACCGTCACAATAGTTGATGAATTAAACTGAAGATATTTTTACATTATATTCAGCGTAGCGAAATAATTTAGCAACGTTGAGTAGTTTGGTTTCAATATCATGTATTTCAAACAAACTGCACGGAGTTTCAAGCGCCAGGCTGGCTGGCGGCTAGAGCTACTGTATCGCAAGCGCTGTTTCTTTTTACGCGCTCTCCCGTTAACGTGTCACGTACGGCCGTATTCGAATAGCCTCTTGGTTACAGCGTCCATTTACCTCGTGCGGCGCAAGGTGGTGCTTCTGAATTACTCCCCGCCTTGGCCCGCGTTTAATTTCCAGCACGTAGCGAGCCCCGTAGGGTCGGCGAAATACTGTCCGTGATTTAGGACCCTGGGGGAGGAAATCGCGTTTTCAAGACTCTCACACGTATACATTCACTCGGTCATAACGAAATTAACAGTGCACCACCAGGAACATTGCGAATTGTTTTACAATCCAGTTATCTTGGCGTGACGATAAGGATGAGGAAATTTATTGATAATTTGTGTACTTTTACTCGAAATATCGATTTGAAAAACTCGCTCCACCGAAAAATAAAATACGTATTTCTTCTCTTCATTTAAGTAATGTTTTGTGTAGAAAAACGACACATGGCTAGATACCTGCGAATTTGGTGTTATTATTTCGTGATAGGTTATACTTTAAACACATTATTTATACACTTATGTACATCAGACTACATACAATTTGACTCGCCCTTAGTAACGTTGTGCCAATGAACAAATGCTTCATGCTGGTGTGAGCGAATAATACAATGATACTGTTACATGTCGCTGCTTTGCATCGCGCGAGCGAAGAGAGTGTGAAGGAGAGTTTTAATATGTTCCGCAGGCGGCGTTTGCAAATGCCAGTTGTCGCGTGCCGCAGCGACGAGCCTTTTACGGCTCGCGCGCTCCTGACCTTCATCAGAACAAAATTTCTGCGTTTATCTGAAGGAATTTTCTGGTTTAATTACCTTGATTCCCTCAGCGTGACTCGTGGTGCGGGGAACCTTTGAGACCTGGTGACTGTTACCATACAAGCGCGATGGGCCTCCAAGCCGGGAGTTTATGAGAGTCGGGAGTTTGGGTGATTATACGACCTCAAGCGATAGATGACTAGCCAGGAGAGCAACGAGTAGAGACGGAAGTGACCAGCGGGAAGAAAATCTGCGACTGCGAGCATCGATGCAGTGGAGAATGCGACTGGCAGGCGGGACTATTGAGCTGGATGCGTGAGTGTGAGACATTTAAAATTATGGAAACGGACAGACTGAGCATGTGGTAATGATGAGTGAGTTAACTGACTATATTGCTCTTACTGATAAATAAAAAGAGTAATGATAGAGGTAAATAAATTAATGGTTTATATGATAGCCGAGTGAATGAGATAAAATCAAATTTATTTATTTTATTTTATTAAGACATCCATCCCTCACGAACTCGTATACGCCACTCTGACGTCTCGTTACAGTAATAATTATACTTAATTGACTGTTAAAGTTCTTTCTTGTTTGAAATGTGTTCTCCGAAGTCAGGCTGCAGGGATTGTGTCATTATAGTTTTAACGAAAACAATCTGGTCTGAGTTTTAAGTGAAACTGAGAATTTGTTTCTGGGGTCCCAGTAGCCTACAACTCTGTAAATGTACAGACCTTTTGCCCAGGTTTTCTTTTTAAAGACTTGTACTGTTGGCTAAAAATCATTATTAAATTCCGTTGAATTTCTTGTGTGGCGAATTCCCTAACAAGACTCAATACTCAGCATTGGGCATGGCTTAAATCTTTAAGATTTACATACCGGCTAGTTGGCGTTATATCTTCCTTCCGGGTGCTTTTATTGACTTAACTATAATGCAGAAAACAATATCAGACTTTATAAATTACGGGGGCAGAATATTCCACGGAATATTTACCTTACCCTGAAGTAATGAAGCAAGTATCGATTGCCAGTAGCTAGCTTTAACTGGTGTGAGAGAGAAAGGAGAGACATATACGTGTGAGTGTTTTTTTATGGTTGTGCGTATTTGCATATGTATATATGTGCAATTAACTGAATAGCACAGACAACTCATGATCGCAGGTTCATGAAAAATATATCGGAATGTGTTTGATGTTCTTGGTTCAAAGTGCGGTATTGACCATTGCAATTGGAAATGAATGAATAATTATTGTAAATATCACATGAAGTATTTTAGATAGAACACCGGGAGTATGAAAAATGTGTAATCAACGAACATCTGCAGACAGTGTAAAACCGGTCTCTCATAACGTAACGTTATTTCATTAAAATAATTTATCAACATAACAATGCCAACAAATAAGGTTTTCGTGTTTTATTCCCAAAATTCACACCGTTTCCAAAGAACCCGGATCTTTATTTGTTTAAAAAAAAAAAATGCATGCATACTGGTATGCAACCCGCAGTACATTTAAGGAATCTTGCGGGATGTACTCCACTGTGTGACTAATCCGTATGTCTCAGTTAGTCGGTGTTATTAAGTTACAACAGAAATATTCAGTCGAACAGCAACAAAAAAAAAACTACCCTGTTACTGCGTATGAATACATAATTGGCTGGCGTGAAAACAAAATAATATGGAAGTAGCTCNAAAAAAAAACTACCCTGTTACTGCGTATGAATACATAATTGGCTGGCGTGAAAACAAAATAATATGGAAGTAGCTCCCGCAATACCGACTTCACAAACGCGTTGCAGACCCTCACAATCACCGACCATCATGGTCGTAATATTCAGACTGCCGTCAGAGAATCTTTCGACAACCAAACGGATGCCGACTCACTGGAAGTATTTTTGCGTGCCCGAAGCCAAGAAGCGCGGGATAGCTAAGCGTGACCCAGATACGCTCATCACATATCGCGTCGCCTTTACGTGCAAGGCGCTGAACTCGCGTGCAGACTTGCTTTCGTCGACATGCCACCATTAGTATGTCAGGCGTGGCCCTGTCATTTTATGGGATAATCGTTATAATAATAAAGTTTTCTGTTCATCCATATTCTGCTTATAGAAAAATTGTATAAGTAGGTTCACGGTTAACTAAGCACTTTTGAAATCAACCTTTTAAAAATACCACTGCCCCTAACTGCATTTATTTTAACGGGAACACTGACCGGAATGAGCACAATGATGTTGGTCACTACGCAGGGCAAGTAGTTCCATAATTTAATGTTGAATTAAAAGTATGAATATTGCAATTATTTTATTTCCTTAGTTTTTTTTAATGCATATCACTGTGGAAAATGAGCGAATTTGCTAACTATTTATTTTCCTAATAATTGCACGTTTTACTTGATCGACGCATGCGTAAAGTTATTTGGTCTACGGCAAGTTTAATTTTATACATGNCTAATAATTGCACGTTTTACTTGATCGACGCATGCGTAAAGTTATTTGGTCTACGGCAAGTTTAATTTTATACATGGCGGAAGAATGCACTATGTGCATACAGGGAGATCTTAAGCAAGGATTTCAGAAGTGCTCAGTTATTCGCCAACAGCCGGTACCCAAATGCTAATAGATGATTTTGGAAACGATTATTATAGCTTTGACGTTCCATAAAGTAGGTGCACGTGCATCATCAGGAATGCAATCTTAAGTGATGGTAAGAAGACGTCATTACAGGTAGGTAGTTGGGCTTAACTTCTCGTCGACAGCGAGGTCGTCGGAGACAGAGCAAGTTGCTCACGGAAGGGGGATTATGGGAGGAATGGGAAGGAATCGTCTATGGCCTTTGTGAAGGATCCATCTCGGGAAACCACGGGAAACCGTAATCAGGATGGCCGGACTGGGCTCGGTAATCGAACCCGAGTCCTCCCGAATACGAGTCCAGTGAGTTACCACTACGCCACCCCGCTCTGTGACGTCATTATAGGGATGTTTATAAACAACAGCTACTCGGCTGAAACTGTGTTTGCCGATCGGTGGGCTGGGCATGCTGAACCAGAAACGAATTACAAACATGCAGACAACTTAGGGCGAACTATCTAAAGGGGAAGGAAATAGAAAGCGAAACGGGATGGCAAGTTTACGAAGTTGGCGGGTCGATCGTAGCCCTGCGCGAGGCTGTGGCTAATTGGGGTTCTCCCTAAGACGCTTTCTTATTCTAATTCGGAACTTCCTTCAGTTGATTTAACAGTCCCCCCGTCAGCTAATGGTGCCAACCGGCTGGAGGTATTTTGGGTGTCGTATGCGTAGAAGCGTGACCTGTAGGTACGCGCATCGAATGTCTGGTCGCCCTTACGTGCAAGGTGCTGACCTGACGTGGAATCTTTCTCTCGTCGACTCGCCTTTATAGGACTTCCAGTGGTGACCCTCATAGGACAAAGATGAGGTAGACCGCTTATTCCTCTTATGCGCATGTACCTAGCATTGCCCTTCCTCTATGGAACACAAATGTCAAAGTCGCATGGTCAACAGTAATGAGCGTGTTTGTTTATATCTTAATTTTTAAAACACAGGCTGTTTTATATGAATGAAATACTTTCACCAATTTGAATTTAATACATTTGCATTCCAAATTGGTTGAGGGAAGTATAGAAACGTCTCAAACCACTTGTTTACTAAACAGTGTTCTAACATCAAATACAATCTTTGCTAGTCGTATTGGCAGAAAAGCACTTCAATGTTGGGACACTGTGGTTAGTTTTGCGTAGTCAGTGAGATCGGTCTACCTCGTGTTTAGTCAATCAATTGTGACTTTATCACTGTATGGTGTAATAATAAGGAATATGATGCACTGAAGCTCCCTACGCTATACTAAGTAACCGATGCAGGAAGTTTCATAAATAACCATTGTAACACTCGTATGGGCAATTTATCACTTTTAAAAATACGCATTGGAGACGGAAGTAGAAAACGAAACATAGTATTCGGACGTAGAAAATATATAATTTACAAACTGTTCAATATTTTCGAGTGACGGGTGCCTATGAATAGCAATTTTCTACGTCCGAATTATATATATATATATATATGACTTATGCTCTGCATTCGGTTTGGGGCCTAGCCAGATGGCGCCTAATCTTCAAAGCTTGTTCAAACAAGAGTAATTATATGTGTGGGTTGTATATATGGTAGTTGCATGTAGATCTATGTAAGTTCCTCATTAATATACATAAGCTTGGTGTTGGTGATTGTGACTTAATAGAGTAACTGTTGTGGAGATTTCTTTCCTCGCACTTCCCATAATGTGGAGTTGATGTCCGTGAATATTTAAACCAAAGTTCCAGGCTGCTAATGAACAATTCGATCCATTTTAACGTGTAGTGTTAGTAGTCGATATTTTCGAATAAGAGCATATATATTGCATATATCTTCCATTCTAATTACTATTTCAAATGTTGTTAGTTTCGGGCTGTAGTTATTATGTCTGTGGTGAAAGATTCATTTGTGGCAATTTTGTGTACCCATTACGAAAATAGTAATTAACTGTGCAACCAATTTAATTATTTCTAGGTAAGTAACATTTATATATTGTCAATAATTAATCACAGAGTTCCTGTAGTAGCCGAGTTGCAGCCATTACGTGCCCATAAAATCGGCACTGCTACTAAATGGAGTGCTCCATCTCTAGAACAGTTCCCTTTGTGGTCCTCTTTCTGTAGGGAAGCAATAAACGATGCAGTAAATTTTAGTAAGCGTCTGGCTTTATATTTCTTTCCTTCTTCCTTCTCCTTCCTCAATGAAGTACGCAGGTGTGAATTTCATGTGTAAAAGTCGTAATGCCGACGTGTGTTTTGTGGCTAGGTTTCATAAATGGGAGAGAATTGGCTTCTATTATTCACATATTTTTATGAGCGAAAATAACAGAAAGAGAGAGAGAGACGCGATGGCACTTTCGGAGAAATGTGCGGCAGTATTTAAAATATGCTTTAATTGCATGAAAGAGAAGAAATATCCAGTGTCTCAGACATGTTAGTGATGATTCGGAGCTTTGTGTTTTTGTCAGATTGAAATGGTTATAACATGTCAAATTAAACCTACGTCGCTGTGAACGGTGAATAATTGACGAAACTTCCGTGGTTTTTAAAGTTTTGCAAACGGTTAATTATTTTTCACCTGACTTTTCGATTTTTTTTAAAGATTTTTAAGGAAATCATATGATTACATTTGGAGTGCTGTTTAATTTAGTAGATTGCGTAGTTTAAGGTTAAATTTAAAACGTGAAATGTGCCGTTATTATGTGTTTTACTGCTCGATTATATCACGTGTATTTAATGTACAATATTAAAGTTAAAACTAATTGAAGTTTGCAGCTAGAAGGACTATTTAAGGTTACAGCAATTATCCCAGGAACTGTTTTTTTTTCCTCCCCTTTAGTAGATGGTGTTTACAGGCAACTTGTTAGGAACACAAAAAAATCTTCATAGTTGCAAGCCACTCACCTTGTTCATTAAGAATTGTACGATGTTTGTTACCGAACCTCGTGAGTTGTATAATATTAAATTAATGCTTAACTTAAAGTGTCTACTTATTTTTTCCTAATTGCTACGAAGCTAACGCAAATGAGGAATGCAAATCATACTTTACTTGGCTATTTTGTTTTGCTTGGTCCATCGCTGCATTTTGATTCTAGTTAATACAGCTGATTAATGGTCCGATTAGTACAATTTTTTTTTTACGGTATCAAAGACTTTCTCATTCGTATTCTCCAAGTGTTAAATTAAATTTTTAATAGTTGACCTAATTTTCGCTAAAATGTTTATCAGCTTTATCGCATTTTAAATTTGAAACTTAATAAAAATATTGGTTCGTGAAGTTTTATTAGTTCTGCAATTTTACACTCGTGTGAAACATTGTCCTAGCTTTTTAATTCATAACGTATTCTTTTTAGTTTGTACAAGGGATTTTAAGGGTAAGGTTTATTGTGCGCTTATATTCTGCATCGTTAGAAAAGTAGTGATAAATCAATTGGCGTTTACTGTTAATTTATTTAATCCCGAGGTGTTATAAAATACACCTGTATTTAGGTATTTGCATTATTTTGCAGTGGAAACTACTGGTGCTGAACGTGTTTTCATATTTACACTCTACAATATTGCCAAAGCGATCGAAATAAATTATCCATGATATTCATTGTAATAAATAGGTATACATTTGTAAGGGGATGTTCCAAATCATACTGTTAACGTTGTCACGAAATAAAAATATTAATTGCGCAGCTATGCGGAGCGATATACAAATATATGGACTGACACCACCTAAAAAAAAGTATTGACCTCGCACAAGAAGCTGACTTCAGATACTTAACCATAGAGGAAGCTCCTTAGGCAATCGTGACATTTATTTAATATCTTTATTTTAATATTTTTTTCTCTGTGCATGCCGTAGCTTGTCGAGCACTTGATAAAAACTGGAATATTTAAACATGTATAAGGAGGTCTGTTTTAAGAGGAGCCTAATCATGTGTACGTACGGTTAAGTCCGTAATTAACTGTTCTGTGCTCTCTTATGAGACCACGAAAAAGACGCTCGAGGTAAAACTAATGACTCCGTGTCTGACCATGTTGGGAGAGAATTTATGTGTCCCCTTAAAGTGCTGTTCTGTGCATGTGCTTCTGTGCGAATTAGCATTGAACAAGATTTGCAACAGTTTGGCAATATTGCCCGGAAAGTAATTGAATGTATTTGTATGCAAGTACCATTATTCATTCACGTGCTTTCGCGTAAGGGTATTGTACAACATTTTTACGTTGAGATTTTTACTTCCCCCCCCCCNTTTTCTTCCCCCCCCCCCCTGTTTATTTTATTTAGTATGTTTAAGTGTTCACATAAATAAGAATGATAATTTCAAAAAGACTTGATACGAGAACATTTATTTATATAATTAAAATTCATACATTAATAGTTTTTTTTCCAACCACGTCTCCTTTTAGAGCCAGCGGTTAAATAAGTAGTGGGAAGTGAACTTATGTGAGCATACGTGTAACGTAGGAATGCCATTTAAGGTGCGTGCCTACCTCACCTTTTTATTGAGTTTGTGGCCATATGAGCAACGCAATGCTTAGGTCACTCTTTGTACACTCATCATCTTTTAATAAGACTCTTCGCGCTAAATTATCAGGTTTTTTTAATGTAAGTTTGGGACTTGAAAACACTGATCCTATCATTTGTTAATGAGATGTCTGTATAAAATCCCACATGGGTTTCTTTTATTTCTGGTTCTTATGTTTTCACAGAAAGTAGGATGAAATTTAATTTTTTAATTTTGAAGTGCAGTATTTCCGAGTCTTTTCAGGTCGCTTTCCTTAATATAATCATGATAAATTCGCGCATCCCATTGTTACTTTTTAGTCTTGATTTTACGGTCTCTTGAATTTTTGGTTTTCAGATTATTGTGTAAGAGAAAATACATCGTTAATGAGATTAAATAATTTGCCAGTTACTTTACCCGGCTGTACAGCCGTGAAAAACTCGACACAGTTAAAATAAATCGAGATTTAAATGGTAACTGTATTTTTGCTGTTTTATAATAATGAAATTATGCGTTATAAAAACTTGGTAAAACATGTGCAATTATTTTCAGGATGAAACACGGGTATAAAAAAACGAGTGCACTGAATAAAAAATTGAAAGTTACTACATTGGTAAATAAAAAACGCAGCTACTTTAGTGTTTACAGTTTACACAGTCAAAAACTTTTTGAAGCAGGTAGTTGAATCTTGTAGTATGAAAATGTACAGTATGTTACTTAAAAACTGCGAGATATATGGTGCACGTGCTAATGTCACCTTTTTGAATTCGTTGCATTTGTGCTTGGAACGTGGAGTATAGGTTCAGATAGGCGGTCTAGGCCTTGCTACTTAAGTTGTAAGCTATGCAGAGTTAGAATTTTTTAAATTCAATTCCTATATGTCACTTTTTCTGTTTTAGTAAATAACATATTTGTAACATTAAAAGTAGAAATCTCTATCAGTTTAAATTTAAGAACGGGAAAGCACTATGCGAACCATATTTAAGGCAGGCTAAATTTTTTTAGGCTTAGTTTGTTTTATCTCCCACACTCCCCTCCGCACAAAACCATTGGCCGAGCCTTGGTAGGAATAGACGATGTGAAGATATACGCCAAGCTTACTGCATGCGTGTTATGTATTCTTCCACTCTATGTAAAATGAACACATTGCAATGAGCATGATCACTTTGTAGATGCACCAAACTGGTAAAACTATGAAATTATTAATAAAAAGGAAATAGTTCGCAAATTTGCCTATTCTAAGACTTATACGTAGGCAAAAGAAATAATTTTAGTGCTCCCAAATGTTTACTTAAAGCTTTAATTTCAATATTAAGACATAGAACTACTTCCCTCCATTGTTACCAACTCAATTGCACGCATGCCAGTCAGTGTGCCCGTTAAAATATGTGCTGGTAGGGACAATTACATTTTTCAAAGGTTCATCTCAAAAGTGCTCAGTTAACCATGAAAAACCTATTTAGATTTGTTTCCTTTGAAAGAAATGTTGGGAATTGAATCAGCTGACAGAAGAACAATACTATAAACATTTTTGATCTCATTATTTACTCAAACATAGTCCTTTTCAATGCATCATTCCCGTGCGCTGAAACTATAACTCTGTGGCGCCAGAAGTAAATGCGATATAACTTACCTCATTTATTAAATTATTGCTTATTGATGTTGTAAAAAACGTAATTTTCTTTGCGACTGTTTTTTTTTTCAGTTAGCATTTAAAATTTTGAATTCACAGCCAAGTTATTTTAAAACCGTGCTACAAGTTATTTACTTTTTTTCTACCCGTAGCATATCCTACCGCCAACCTCAAAAATTGCTGACTAGTACCCAAGTGTTCGTCAGCTGATACTATGACATTGTTAGAACCATGAAATATTATTGTTAACGCGGTCGCCTGTCTGGTGCTTGGCTTGGACTAAGTTGCAGCATGTTTGAAATGCGCGTTTCAATTTTGGCGAAACTATTAACCGTGCTCAAAAGTTTACCTACAAAAAGAAAACACCTCGGGTGATGACGGAATACTACTTTCAAGATATTGCGCATGCTATAAATATTAATTCGAGCCCTCAAACGTCTTTAAAAAGAGTTTTTTTCAGACTGCTGTATCTTAAAACACACTAACCTGACACGAACGAAATAATTGCTATAGGAGCTGGCGTTTAAGACGCCCGCCTACCTGAGAGCAAGTTGGTCGTTCCAGNTACCCGTAGCATATCCTACCGCCAACCTCAAAAATTGCTGACTAGTACCCAAGTGTTCGTCAGCTGATACTATGAAATTGTTAGAACCATGAAATATTATTGTTAACGCGGTCGCCTATCTGGTGCTTGGCTTGGACTATGTTGCAGCATGTTTGAAATGCGCGTTTCAATTTTGGCAAAACTATTAACCGTGCTCAAAAGTTTACCTACAAAAAGAAAACACCTCGGGTGATGACGGAATACTACTTTCAAGATATTGCGCATGCTATAAATATTAATTCGAGCCCTCAAACGTCTTTAAAAAGAGTTTTTTTCAGACTGCTGTATCTTAAAACACACTAACCGGACACGAACGAAATAATTGCTATAGGAGCTGGCGTTTAAGACGCCCGCCTACCTGAGAGCAAGTTGGTCGTTCCAGTCTCGCGGTGAAGCCAGCCGGGTGGGCGACAGTGGCCGCAGTTAGAACTACCGTACCTTCTCTCCCCCTACCC
>NQII01006394.1:0-47191 GCA_002778355.1 Clitarchus hookeri
GCATGTATGCCGATACAAAAATACTGCTGCATGCATCTTTGCTTCTTGCAGACCACATCGTTAAAAATAAAAACTGAGCTTGGTTTAGCCTGTTCAGGTGGTACGACATCATCATTATCTCTGCAAGCATAATAATTAAGTCCAGTCACGTCACGTAAAATTAGCGCTAGGCACTGGTAATTGCTATGCTGTAAAGATTTGGAATATAGGTATACATTATCAAACCGAAGACCATTAGGTTCTTAGAGTAAAATTATCAAGAAGCACGTTTTTCCGCACCCGGATGGACAGGAAATTAACACTCTCACTGTATTAGGCAACAGGATGCCATGTCGCTATTCGCGAGTTATGGCTTCGTCCTCGGGCGTAATTTTGACGGGGCGGCTAACGTCTCGTCTAACTATCTCCATTAGACTGATACAAAGTTCTTCAGAGTAACGCTATTAATCTATTTTTTAAGTAGAATGTTACAATATTATCTAATGCAAACGTAGCAACGTGGAAAAGCTCTTGTGTATAAAGTACCGACGTGCAAGGTAGTTAACATAAGTATGGTGTTATTCATCGTACAGGTAACATCAAAAGTGGACGTGGATTGATAAACAATATTATAAATAATCTAACTTTTAAGTGCATCTGCCTGGGTATACTACTGTGTATTGGCACATGATTAGCTTAATGTTAAGCATGTAACGACAAGGGAATATAAAAATTTGACTCGGCTTGTAGAGAGCATGGTATAGCATAGCCCAACAAGCTTTTAATTGGAAAACAGGCACAGAGCAGACGGAATTCTCACGGATAAAGCCAAGAATATTGCCAAATCGAGACGATCAAAGTTCTGCGAATGCTTGGCTGCTTTTAGCTTTTCAAAAATATTGAAATTTTAAATAAAACGCAGTCTGGGTATGCAGTTTGCCAGAAGGAAAAAATAGGATGACCCAGAGAAAGACACGTAAAGAAGTGAAGCAAGGAGGCGTAATTTTTCTCATTTAAACCGTGCTGGGGGCTTTGGGTGGGGCGAAAGAGGGAGTTAGTGGTATTGCGCGAGCACATAACACGTCAAAAAACCAACGTAAGCAATTAACATAGGCAATTAGACACAATCAGAAAATGGAAACACTAGCTAGCTGTAAAAAAACGGACAAGGACTATATTTCAGACCATATAACATTCGTGGAGGCAGAAGGAAGAGAAAGAATCGCCGAATGGGAAAAATGAGGGGATCTTAAAGTCCGTACCTAAATGCCTTCTCACTAACGTAGACATAATGACGTTTGCTCGCAAATAAAAAATAGCAACTTTTCGCCGATTATTCATGAGCCGCGTAGTCCTAAACGTTCAGAGTGTGCGGTCGTAAATTTGGATACTAGTAAAGGACCGAGAACTCATTAGACTGCTTACAAAATATATGAAACACTGTAGAGTATTTTAACAAATTTGGCAATCTTTGGGATTCTCCAAAATTGAGAAAGTATTTGGGCAGTGCGAAAATAAGTTATAACTACCAAACTGAGAAACTTCCGAGTCAGTTGAATTGCGGGAACTTGTGTCTATGGTTCCTTACGCAGCAATTATTTAATAAAACGTAGTGAACTTAGTTACAACGTATCTGTCATGTCTATAACTTGGATTCTGAAGGGCAGGATTTCGGAACTTTTTTCCGTCCATTTTCCATTCCTGAAGCTAGACGATATCTGGTCTATAGCCCTGACAGACTTTCAGACGAATTTTTCTGTTACCAACACAGATGTTACCAATAGTACTTTCAGGTTTGTGAACCCCGATTGCACCACTGGCATAATTTGTTTACCTACAGGCAACTACGAACTGGACGATATTTCTACATATTTGATTGTGGCTTAGCAGCCAGTCGGCATTGCGTTTCTGCTTCGTGGCAACCCCAATACTCTGAAAAACGAAATATTCTGTTCTGAAAATACTGATTTTACGAAAAACGATTCCCTAGCCCACATGCTTGAATTTTAAAATAAGTTTTACGAAGAGAATTAATTGCACGAGTCTACGATTCCTGTAAACATCTTGCCCATAAATGTAATAAGAATAAAGTGCAACATAATTGGTGACTCATATCTTAACAGGAAACAGTCAGACACTTCACGAATTCTCAGCCTTGATTCCGTTCGGTTTTAAGCTCGTCGAGGTTCCTAAAACTCTTATTTACGCACCATTCGTGACCAACAAGAGTACAAGAATTTGTAGTGAGAATCGTATATCAAGATAATCCTTTTATCAATTTCAGATCTGAATAAATTACGTAACGTTTATATCTGAAGAAAAANTATAAAGAATTTATAAAAGAAAGCCTCCCGCAGTAAATGCAAGCACAGTAAGCGTCGGACTATCAGCGTGTTAACACGTGAAAACGTGCGTTTACTTAAAAGAATAGGATTTAATGTTTTCAAGAAATATGGACACAGAAATACTTATCGTAGACGAGCCAGTAAACTACGAAGATAGCATGACAAACACGGAATTCCCTACCATTGTTCCATATATCCCAGGCCCATATACGCTTTCGTCTGAGATTCGCACACCGGTATAAAACCAATACATTTTTACAATACCATGTAACATTTATTTACGCTTCCGGAGCCCCATTAAAAGTTATAATGGTGCACCACCAACAACCACCAAAATAATCAGAAATTGCATACACCATATGATAAATAGAATTTCGTAAAAGCTGAATGGATGTGATGTGGATGGCTGTAGGGACATAAGTTTATCTTCTACCATGAGAAACTATCTGTCTCTCACGAGCAATAAACTGCATGCAAAAAAATTGTCGGGCGGGGAATCGAAGGCGAATACGAAGTACCCTTTTATGATGGGGGAAACTTGAAATGTTTGTTTCACTATAGATGTTGCTCGGTTTCGCAGAAGACTACAAACAAATCATAATTAATGCAAAGCAAGAGTTGGTCATAATTTTAGCAAACATGCAAATAAATGTCATCCGAGTCGTTGCCGACAATATAATGCTGAGCATACATGCACTTGAGTGGTCGCTGCTGCACGTTGAGGTGACAATGTCGGAGCACGTAAAGTTTTTAAAATATGCTGAGAAAGGGTGAAAGATAAATATTGCTTTTCGCACGTGGAGTTTGGAAACGTACCCAAACCTTATGAAGTCTCTAAACGTGAACTGGAATGTAAAGTCTAGTTTTGCGACTGAAAAACCCATACTCGTTATCCTATTATTTCAGACAAAAAAAAACCTTTCTTAAAGGCAGACAGACCATTCAACAATCGATTATGTGATAATTATGAAAGTTTAATTATTATTAAATTTGGAAATTTTCCCTATGTTTATTTAAATATTGATTTTTCAAATGGAATGTATATGTTGCCATACCACATGTACTCAGAATTTCAAAAATTATTCTATGGTCAATTAGCTTCACCGACTTTAGAACCGAGCGATTTCGTGAGCATTGCATCTCTACTAGTTTTTGACGTGAGTAAGTAAGACGATGGAATTAACAGCGGGTTAATAGACTATCGCATAGAAATAACTGCGAGCGAAAATTTCCCAGTAGATACCCAGGCATATGATCTCATAATTCAGGACCACCTGGTTACGTACGGTGTACGAGACAGGGTTGTTAAAATATTGAGTATAACATTAATTCAGTTAGTGTCATGACATCAACATGTTCGTCAACTTTAAGGGATTCTACTCTCAAGAAGGATTTATAATTAAAGAAATTTTCATAGCGTACAGCGATGGTAGCACGAGGTCATGAAAATTGTTGCCTCCTTTTCCGCTGAACTAATTAGATACAAAAAATTAATTCATTAGCGCATGGTTAACAAAACTCTATCATGGTCTATCACGGCACGATGGCGACTTAAAGTATGTAAAATTAAGCGAGGTACTCACTGAATTGCTAAGTGTCGGAACAGATGGCTGTGCGTTTGTTCCGGACCGGAACAAAAATGGTGGTTGGAAATTTATTGTAATGAAAGCGTAAAAATATCCGATTTTTTAACTAAGTAGATGTGTCTACCTCTTATAAAATTAAAACCACGTTACACGAATATTAACCACACTTGTAGTGCGTGTGAACAACACTGGTCGTTCTTGTGCCTGAACGTGCTCTTGCTACGAAAGTCTGCTATCGAATGTGGAGACAACTGATTTTGTGCAGGCCTGGAAGGACAAAATACCGCTACACCATTCGCCGAGAGTATTATTTTTAAAAGTCNAACGTGCTCTTGCTACGAAAGTCTGCTATCGAATGTGGAGACAACTGATTTTGTGCAGGCCTGGAAGGACAAAATACCGCTACACCATTCGCCGAGAGTATTATTTTTAAAAGTCACATGTCCTGGCAAAAATATAAGAACCGCTGAAAATTGAGGTTGTCATTTTTAGTATAGAGCTTGNAAATTAAAACCACGTTACACGAATATTAACCACACTTGTAGTGCGTGTGAACAACACTGGTCGTTCTTGTGCCTGTACGTGCTCTTGCTACGAAAGTCTGCTATCGAATGTGGAGACAACTGATTTTGTGCAGGCCTGGAAGGACAAAATACCGCTACACCATTCGCCGAGAGTATTAGTTTTAAAAGTCACATGTCCTGGCAAAAATATAAGAACCGCTGAAAATTGAGGTTGTCATTTTTAGTATAGAGCTTGAGGTCTTCATACGTGGACATAGTACCATTGGCGAGCTTTTAGAAAAATTTAATCGTGTCAGCATGCAGTATAAAAAATTGGGAGAGTTGGAAAAATGCATATTATTTAAGGCTTCAGATTTTCAAAAAATCAATTTTCCATATGGAGAGAGCGTCGCCTGTCTTTTAAATGGAGATTTCAGAGTTCACTTGCCAAAACGTCATGCACAGCTGATTAACGAGACGGACAAGATGGCTCTCAACCAGCCGGATGTGTACATGAAGTAATGAATCCTGGCGCAAACGGGAAAAACCACCATTTTTTTTTGTGTATGACTAGCAGCCTTCCTGAGCTCACGTAACAATGCATGTAATTTTCAATCCTCTCAACGCTGGATAATATGAAGACGTAACTATTAGCTACCGTAAAGTTCATTTCAAGTCTTTTGGCATTAGCGAAGAACAAGAATCATGCAATTATCTCGAACATTAGGTATGCTATAATAACGAAGACGAGGGCATGACTTTAATTCCAATATGTTGTGGTTTCGCCAATTCTCCAGTGTATTACTTGCGACCACACAGAAAACTACCTACTACTATAAACTGCTTAATGACTCAAGCTGACAACGATCAATTATATCAAGAGTGTTCTACGCATAGAATCAGCAACGAACTCTAGAGACCTGACAGCCTCCCAATTACAAAAATATTCGGAGCACTGCGATGGAGAACGTCACACCGCTATTTTGAATAGAGGGGCAACGCCGATGTGAAGATCACCACCGCTAGTTGTCATCGTCGCCTGCTATGGAGAGGTTCGAAAGCAGCGAGAATGTTTCATCAGTACAAATATGTACCATTCAAGCCATGAGATGTGAACGCATACACGAGTTACTTTGTTGGCTACGGCAGAGTTATCTATATACCGGTATGTGAGTTTGAGCATGTGCAAGTGTGTAATGGTTCATTTCATATGAGAGGCTACTTTGATTTCTACGATAATTTCCACGAAGAGATTCTTCCATGCTACACTTTTGAAAGATGTAAAAATTTATCATCTCAGACCAAACAGCGAGCTACCAGAAAGTAGAGACGCCCTCGTCATACATGCCAAATCAGGTGGAATTTTGAAATAAGGAATTTATGGTGACTGGACTGATTACGCAATGCGATACATAGGCTCAGAATAAATTTTTAGCTGAAGTGAACACTGTGATGGATATAAACACACGACTCTCGTAGACTCATGTGACACAACGTGGAATTCGCCTTGTACTCCAGATGTTTGTCATATGTATAATAACTAAATCTGCGGTGTGTTGTTAATTGCCTGACAGCAGTTATGAACTCAGATCTTACGGACGCATCTTCCAGTGCCTCTGAGTGTAACACGATTGAAGGTGAACTTATTTTTATAAGCAAATGCAAGTGTTTCCAAGGTTAGTGTGACCTCATTTCAGGTTTACTGCTTTTACTCGCTTAAGAAGGGTCACCTATGCCTACTGGTCCGGCAGCTTGCTGCGAACTTACACGGACGAATGTGATGGTAATTTGATACGTTGTACGCTCACGAACCTGTTTTCTTTGAACCTAGCCAACAGATAGTGAACTGTATGTGTTATGGACAGTGCTGTGTTTACTACATGCGAGCAGAAACAAAGTCACCGTGTTCTCCTGAAGAGGTAATTACATTTGTAAAAAATCAAGGTGGTTAGATATCACTGCATGCACCGTACTGTATATCTGCGAGTTTGCCGCCTCCAGTCGTCGAGGATGTGAAACCATCTACACGCAGGAAACGCAAGAACAACGATACAGAACCTGCAAGCTCCTGAAAGAAAAAATCTGCCAAAATATTATCATCCATGCCATTACTCTACGACGACGAGGCGCAAAAGATTCCTAACGAAGAAATACTAGCTGCCTCCACAAGTAGTAATGATACTAATAATTCACAAACTTCAAGAAACGAACTGTTTATACTTAAAACGGGATTTAAAAAAATCACGAAGATAATATTATGCGAGTTTATAAGGGCGTTGGCCGGGTAACTGGAGACGCTAAAGAAATTGTTAAGAAAAATAATGTATGCATGAGTGACGTCACATTTTTAAATAAGGCAAGCGTGCGGTGCGCGAAGCAGATCAGTTTGGAAGCGGCAGTCGGCACCATATCACGGTTTTATACCTCAAGAAGCTACACAGAGGTTTAACCTGGTAACAACACCTTAATATTTACTTTCCACTATAGTGAACGTATGACTACATACACGGAATAATGTGATGGTACGTGGCACTGTCTGCTAGCTCACGAGCCACAAATGTTTGAACACTGTCAAGAAATAATGTAATGTTATACGTATGGGAACTGTGTATTTTTCAACACGAGCGAAGAAACAACAGAATATCGGCAAAGGAAGAAATGGCGGCTGCACCCGAAGCACACAACGTGACTTCTACGCGGAAACACAACTCCATCATTGAACTAGAGACCTGTAGCTGTAGCTGATATTCCATGGAGGTTCCTGCGGACGAAGGTGAAGAGACTAGCTCCTATGATACGCCAAACACGGTCAGAGGGCCGATCCCACTTAGTACTTAGTCACGAGTTTTAATAACTTGTGTGAAATATATTTTGAGGCGAGATTTTGGAGATGTGCTAGACGCACTATAATTATTATTATTTTTTTTTTGTGAAACTTGATGCAAACTCTTTTTTTGTCTCAGTTATATTTTTAATTGATTTTTTTACGTAAATGGCTTGTAGTAATGAACTTTATGTTCTTTTCCACTGCATTTATGTATTGTAATTGATTTAAGTGAGGCTGCTAGTTGTGTACATGTAATAATATTTGGAAGTCTAAAACAAAAAAGTATTGTATTGTTACTGAGTGGAAAATGTAAAACACTACTTATGTTGTAAAAATTGTGGAAATAAATTTAAGGCCATAATGTGTAACAAATATGGAATAAAAAATTTATAAAATGTATTTACGAGTGTGTATTAATTTTACATGAAAATTAATTTTAATGAAACTTAAGGCAATTTATTTTCTTGAGAATGAAAAATCAAAAAATTACATACATATGAAACATTTTCTCTCTTTAAATATCTAAGGTTTAAAAATAGAAGAAACGAAAGTCTGTACATACTTGAGAGGATAGAACATTTTTTAAAGGAATTATGGATGGAATATGGACAAGCAGCACAGAGGCTGGCCAGAGTGCAGGCAGTTCTCATGGTAACCTTCCGTCCTTGGGGGATTTAGNATATGGACAAGCAGCACAGAGGCTGGCCAGAGTGCAGGCAGTTCTCATGGTAACCTTCCGTCCTTGGGGGATTTAGCCCGCTCAGGCTAACCTTCCCTTGAGGGGTCGGCACTAAGGGAGCGGCACAGGAGCGGCCTACCCTTTTGTGTGGGGTATTGTTCCGACATGACTGATGTTTCTAATGCGTGATATAGTCCTGCGGTTAATTATGACTTGAATTAAAGTCCCGCGGTGACTAACGACATGAGCGGCTGTTAAAGTGTCCAACTAAAAGGCAATTTCTCGACTGCCAAAATAATGGGAACAACTGACAATTTATATAAATAAGCAGAGAACTATTTTCAGTTTTTCACCCCCCTCACCACTCCGAACACCCTGCAATGTCCGGGTGGCTGACAATTTCAGCGGCCATTAATATCAATAAGAATAAACTACTTAGTGTCGGTAGAGAAATATGTAATGTGTCAAGAGAGAAGTATATTAAGTGTTTCTCCCCCCTCCATGATATGTCCAAATCGCTCGGGTGGACATGCAATTTTTTTTGGCAAATTTACGGTTTTCCCTTTTCAAAAATAACCCAAGGGTAAAGGGGGCGGAGGATTCCTGCAAACTCGACCAATGAAAATGCTTGGCCAGGAGGTAGGGGAAGTCTCCCACGGTAGCCCCTACTCTGCAGGTACTATATTCCTTAAATCACTCCGCGGCACCTACCATTTGGCTAGGATATATAAAGGCTGGAGCATAAGCAACTTTCTCACTCTGATATCAGCACTTGTTGTCTGCATATCCGAGTACCCCTCCTGCTTCGTGGCAATTTTGTGCTAGCAGAGTTATCGTGAGGTTTCATAGTCGCCTTAAATANATCCGAGTACCCCTCCTGCTTCGTGGCAATTTTGTGCTAGCAGAGTTATCGTGAGGTTTCATAGTCGCCTTAAATATGCTTTTCTCTAAGGTTTTGTTATTTATAATATTTTAGCATCGAGTTGTATGCATTATTGTTAATTTAGTTTGCTAACGGGCTCTGAAATTTATTTGTTATCAAATTAAATATAGATAAATTGCTAACGAGATCTTTAATTTTAAAATAAATAACTCTTGCAGTTTCTTGTTTATTTATTTGACAACGAGCTCTTAAGTTCTATTTTAATAAAGTTTTTTGCAAACGTTTTTAAAACAAAATTGTCTTTTGTGTCTACTGAATGTTTCAATGCAATGTTCTTAACGATGGTTATTTTTATTTTCGCAGTGATTGGTAGACAGTACGTTGGACCCTTGCCAGAGGNTTTTTATTTTCGCAGTGATTGGTAGACAGTACGTTGGACCCTTGCCAAAGTTCGTGCTTGGCCTGACAACCGACATCGGAGCAAGTCAGCACAGACTGCCAATTCTCGCGTATTGCAAATTCTTTTGAATGTAAGTACTAGCACCGATGAGATAAGTGAAAGTTATATATATATTTTTAACGCGCATTGACCCCTTATATGTCTCCGTAGTCAGCAGTCACAGGTCTTGCCAATTCCTGGATTTTCTGATTTGTCGTCTTGCGGTCAAGTCTGTACGTCCATTANATCCGAGTACCCCTCCTGCTTCGTGGCAATTTTGTGCTAGCAGAGTTATCGTGAGGTTTCATAGTCGCCTTAAATTTGCTTTTCTCTAAGGTTTTGTTATTTATAATATTTTAGCATCGAGTTGTATGCATTATTGTTAATTTATTTTGCTAACGGGCTCTGAAATTTATTTGTTATCAAATTAAATATAGATAAATTGCTAACGAGCTCTTTAATTTTAAAATAAATAACTCTTGCAGTTTCTTGTTTATTTATTTGACAACGAGCTCTTAAGTTCTATTTTAATAAAGTTTTTTGCAAACGTTTTTAAAACAAAATTGTCTTTTGTGTCTACTGAATGTTTCAATGCAATGTTCTTAACGATGGTTATTTTTATTTTCGCAGTGATTGGTAGACAGTACGTTGGACCCTTGCCAGAGGTTCGTGCTTGGCCTGACAACCGACATCGGAGCAAGTCAGCACAGACTGCCAATTCTCGCGTATTGCAAATTCTTTTGAATGTAAGTTCTAGCACCGATGAGATAAGTGAAAGTTATATATATATTTTTTACGCGCATTGACCCCTTATAGGTCTCCGCANCCGATGAGATAAGTGAAAGTTATATATATATTTTTAACGCGCATTGACCCCTTATATGTCTCCGTAGTCAGCAGTCACAGGTCTTGCCAATTCCTGGATTTTCTGATTTGTCGTCTTGCGGTCAAGTCTGTACGTCCATTAGGAAGCCACAGCATCTTCTCGCTAATACAACTAGTGAGTATTTACGACTACGAGACTAATATTTTTGAGTTTGCTTATTAAATTATTTTTACGTATGTCATTAACTTGTTATAGGCGAAGTGACTTCCATGGTAGGACGTCAAAGAGTTCCCTTTATGTATCAAATCGTCTGATTCACGGGAGTCCTTAGCAACCCAACATTTCCTTGTAAAGAGAATGACTGCAGTCTTCCTTTCCTTCTTCAGGTATGTAACTTTGCTGTGTACATCTAAAACTGTTTGTGAGTTTTTAAACTATACTCGTTGACAAAAAAAGAAGTGTTCTGTGTAGTAGAAATTTTTTTTGCCTCTTTAAAAAAAACTTATCTTCACGTTTGTAAATATCATGTCTATGTCATGGTTCATAGAAAAAATTAACTTAATAACTCTTTTTTAATGCTTAAATTCCACTGATGAAAAGTGTTTTCATTTTGTAAAAACATTTTTAATAAAGGTTTTGTTACGCAGTGCATAAATATGCTTGGTGACAGAGAAGTAACTTAAGCTCTCTTGTCATTTGCATTTGCGTAATAATTAAACATTTTTCGAGCTCCACCACCATACTTTTTTTGGCATAAACCTACCTTTGCCAGATTAATAATTTTATTCGCGCTTGTGCTCTGCGGGATTTTATTTTTTGCTGAAGTCTACAACATGGATGGCTGCCGTGTCGACGTGGGTACTTCGGAGTTTTCCAACTTCCTTCACCTCCTTTTGTCTCTGGGGTAAGTGCATTACCGCCACTAGGGTTACATTGTTGTTTTTGCAGCAAATATTATGCCATCCGGAAGTCTGGATTAAAGCAGGAGAGGACCTCCATCTATAATCCTCACTGGGAAGAGAAGAAAGTCTGCAAGAAGTGCAGGAAGCAGATTGGGTGGAAGGGTAACATGAAGTGACATTTGAGGAGCTGCAGTGGCACAGTGCAGCAGAAAGCAGCTGGCAAATTCCAGTTTTGTAATGTACTATTTGCCAACACAGCAGATGCTCGATGGCTTGAAAACGGGTGCAAGTTTAACCCAGATAATAAGACTTGCCTGCGAGAATTATGGGTAAGAGTATTCCAGGGCAGACAAGCTGAAAGAAAATACAAATAAGTGCACAGGCCCGGTCCCTCTCTCTCTCTGTTGGCCAAGAAGGCAAGACATAATGTTCCAACCCAGCAGCAGTCAGAACCAGTACCAGCAAAAGCACCTCGACCGAGGATCGTAGTGGGGTCTAGACAGCCAACTTCCCACGGATTTGTGTTGGCCGAGACTGCCTTTAGGAGCAACTTGAAGACATACGTGGCAGAAAATACGAGCGAAGAGGCCAAAGATATGTGAACATACATATAGGAAATGAAGAAAATCATTATTTTAATTCAATTTTTTCCTGGTGTGCGACTATGACGAACATGAGCCCCACGAAGATGAAGTAGACCAGCGTGCCTTCAAGACAAAATCTTTCCACTATATAATGAATATGATTTGGAAGGAGCTTTGGCAGCCAGCTTGATCAATATATACCAGGAGGAGTACATGACAAGGGGGTCTTGATGGACACTCACCACAGTAAAGAGAAAGTATCTCAGAACAAATTAATTGGACACACTGCACGCATCCAGCTAACTTGATTTGCCAGGAACAATAAAAAAACAAGAACACAGTGATAAACCCGAAAAACGAGTATCATGAGTACTTCAAGTGGGCCGTACTCGCCAAATACATTAATGTCTGGAATCCTGAAAGAGTAAATAATAGATACATATAACTGGAAAACAAATTCAACTTCGATGGCATTGAGTTCCCCACACCTCTGCACCACATGACCAACTTCGAGAAACAAAATTCTGGAGTGACGGTAAATTTATTTATTCTCAATGATTAAATGAAGGGGGCACCATTACGAGTCTCTGATGAAAAGAAGCTCATATATTTCGACTTCCTCCTCCTCGCCACGGAAGACAATGCACACTTCTCATACATCAAAACATTTTCTTGACTGATAAAGTCTGAAATGACAGCCCCCGAGGAAAAATTACACATTTGCATAAGGTGTTTTACATATTACCAAGAAATTACACGAGTGACAGAAAAGATGGGAGAAGAGATGCTGGTGAAGCACAGAAGGTATTGCAGCACTCATGCTCCTGCATGAATTGAGATTCCAAGCCACGACAAGAAGGGAAGAAGACCGACCAACTCTCAAATTCAAAAACCACCACAAAGCAGACAAGATTCTAATAGTAATATAAATTCATATCGAGGAAATGTTTCTGCCCGTTCAAACCTGCCAGGCTGACCCCCAGACACCCAGCACGCAATCTTACCAAAAACATGAGCTATACAGATTTTGATATTATTTTAAAATAGATAATGACATCATTCCTGCTGCTAAAACAACAAGTATGCCAACGGGGCCAATAATTTACACTGGGGAGCATGCTGCCAATAAATTATTTGCAGAAATGTTTGATGTTGGAAATAAAGTGAAAGATATTTATGAAACAAGTAAACCCATGAAGCCGCTCAGCTACCTCGAGTTTCAAAATCATGTCATGTTAGATACCCACTGCTAATGCGAAGAAAAATTCACAAATGACAACAGGATGGTAATGGACAATGACCATTTCTCCAGAACCTACATCGGGTCCTCCTACAATAACTGCAACAAACTCCGCCATCATCCGAAATGATTGCCGGTATTATTCCCCAACTTGATTTATGACGAGAACTTTATTATAAAACATCTGGGCTAAGACGAATAAATCATATTACTCATCCCGCATATAGAGGAGAAAATAAAAACATTCTCGAAATCGCTGGAGGAGAGTTTCACATTACAATTTATAGTTTTCTACTGCTTCATGTCTGCCAGCCTTGCCACCCTCGTCGAAAACCTGCCCAGATAGCAGCTGAAAAATACAACGAAGTTCTTCATCCCAGACTAGCTGTAATTAGTAGGGAGAAAAGGAGTGTTCCCCTATGATTGCATTGACAGCCTGCAGAAACTTGTAGAGATGCAACTGCCCCCTCTCCCTTCCAGCGACAAATGTTATAAAAAATAGACAGCCACGGCCATAAGTGAAGAAGATTATGCACGGGCACTTAAATTCTGGAAAAAATTCGACTTTACGACAAAATAAGATTATTCCAATGTTTATTTGAAAACCGCAGTGTTGCTGTAATCTGAAATATTTGAAAACTTTAGAAAACTGTGTCTCGAAACCTATCGCCAGGACTGTGTCCATTGTGTGAATGTGCCGTGATTCTCATTCGATGCTATGCTGAAGCACTCCAAGATTGGGCTGGAACTGCAAACGGATTTTAACAAGTACGTATTTATTTATGAAGGCAAAAGATGTGGAGTGGTCCAATGTGTGAAGCGCCATGGAAAGCCCTATACGATGTACATAGTGTCAACATATGATGCAGGCAATCCTCCTCTACCTCCAGTACGTAGAAGCTAACCATTTGTAAAGGTGGGCAATGTCTCTGCCCATCCCTGTACATGATATTCATTGGGTGGACACCCTCTTCGATGTCACGGCGGTGACAGATGGCTGTCTATTCTGCTACATGCTGGAGGTAGATGTAGAATATCCTGCGGAACTCCACGATTTGCACAAAGACTTGCCATTATTTCCCGTCAACAAATGTCCTCCAGGTGGCAAGACAAAAAAATTATTGACGACTCTGAAAGAAAATAATAACTATATTGTACACTACATAAAACTCAAACAAGCAATTGAACATGGACTCAAAGTTAAGACAATTCATTGTTTGCTGCAATTCTAGCAAGCGCTCAAGTCCTACATCGACCACAACATGGAAAAATGCACACAGCCGGCAATGATTTTGAAAAATATTTCTTAAAGCTCATGAACAACGCGACATTTGGGAAACTGATGGAAAAGGGAGGAAACGCCCAGTCATTGAAATAGTGTGGAATGAGAGAAAACTGGAAAAATTGATTGCAAAACCCACCTTGAAGTGTAGAACAACATATGATCAAAACCTCTTCCATATGAAAATGGAAAAATAATCTATATTCTTTGATAATCCCATTTATTATGGCTTTTCAGTGCTCGACCTCTCTAAAACTTTAATGTACAGGTACATTACGACTTCATGAAAAATAAATATGAAGACCACTTTAATCTACTCTATATAGATACAGACTCGTTAGCTTATGAAAATTAAACACATTTTTATCATGCAGACCTGGCCGCAGACCCCATTCTCATGAACTAGATGGATGCCAGTTCCTAACCCCCTCCTCCTCTTTTTTCTTGCTACACTCCCACCAACAAAAATTATGTGGGGAAATTTATAGGTGAGTGCGATGGGGAACTGGTGAGTGAGTTTCATGGGGCTACATGCCAAAATGTATAGCTATGTGTGTGGCAACAAGAAGATGAAGAAGGCAAATGGAGTCTAGAAGACCAGTTTAAAAAATAAAGCACAATTTGAAGATTACAAAAACAGTGTTGAAGCAGCATAAATTCGTGAGATTAAAAATTAACAATATAAGATAATACTACCATATATGGATGGCGGAATACTAACTGTGCCACATGGATATAACAATTTTAAAAAATAATTATATTATATTATATAGTAATTAAGGTAGATATTAAGAAGAGAAGAAAAGGATAAGAAAAGAAGAGAACAAAAGAAGCAGAGAAAACAAGACAAGAAGAAAAGAAGATAAGTGCATTAATATTTCTATCAAATATAAGCATATGGTGTTGTAAGTAAGTAAAATTTTGATTAATGTTGCTACTACTGACAGTATGCTTGACGACATGCAAATTTTATTTACATTAATTGTCAGGTGTGTTTTTTCTAGTGACATGCTACAGCACATATATGACCAGTTTTTATATATTGTCAGGTGTGTCGTTTTTAGTCTGATGATAATGGTTGGGATAAATAGTAATTGAAACTTTATAATTGATAATGAACATAGTGCTGATTGAAGAAATGAGCTAGTTGGGGGAGTAATGGCATATTTTAAATAAAGTGTATTTCCCTAGGTGTTAGGTGAATGAGGCCAGGATGCAAGGGCAGTTCCTCACCTTGAGGGTGTTAAATAAGAAGCGATTTCTCCTCCCCCCTTCCACATAATATAAAAGTTTCATTTGTTTTTTCCCTGGGGGCACAGATGGAAATATTGGATCTGAAGTTATTTTACTCGTCACCATCTACCCTCATATAAAATTTATTATTCCCTTTTGGTGAAATTTATTACTATTTTTTTGCAGCATGTGTATGGATCCTGACTCACCATAATGAGTGAGATTGTGCCACCACCAGCAATTTGGTCGATAGATTGTTGCAACTAGAATTTCACTTCAACAATGTTTCTTGTGCACTCCTGCATTAGGGTTTTGGGCTGCGACTTTTGTTTGGGCCTCCGACCAGGGTTTCATGTAAATTCATGGAAGTTCTAAACCTTATCCTTTGCCGAGGTTGTGTGAGAGAAATATTTTTAAGTTGTGATTCCTTGGGTTATTGTAACCACTAGAGGCGGAATTGTTCTTACCCACCCTATATATCAAAATACTTATTTTATTCATCTTTATGCTTTACGCACATAGTTACGTTGTTAATTCTGTTAACTTACTTTGGGCTGTTTTATCCATTGTTGCTGTTTCTTCTACCCATTGTCATTTCTTTGTCCTAGATTGTATGATTTTCGGCATTGTTAGCCGACTGTAGAGCATATTCGTGTTGCGAAGATCTAAAATATATTATTTATATCTCTGTAGCACTATAAGAGTGTACTGTATTGCTCTGTTCCTAGCCAGAGATCCACACATATGGTTGCTTTAGCAGCCATTCCGGTGGTAAAGTGTGAGGGCGATGCCTAAAATTATACCAGTTCCGGACCGACGGAAGGATAAGCCTTTCCAAACCAAAGGATGGATGACCAGTTCCAAACCAAATGATGGGTGACCGACACAATAAAAATACATATATTTAATGAAAAACTTATTTATAAATACTGAAAAAATGTAATAAAAATGTCTGGATACATTAGCACACACCAGTGCCTCCTACCAGGCGATAAAGGAACTACTGTAACGACTTCAAGATGGCGGATACACATCAGTGACGCTAGCAGGCAGCGAGAAAACTACCTATATGGTGGGCGAAGAAAGCAACAAGAGAAAGAACATGCGTCGAAAGGTAAGAGACAAGATGAAATGACAGAGCATGAAAAAACAATATGGAATGATAGAGAGGTAACATTTAATGATGTAGCATGAAAAAACAAGATAAAATTATAGAACATAAAGCATAAAAATTACAATGGCAGATATAAACAAGATGGCAACTGGAAACATGATGGCGACCAGAAACAAGATAGCGACCAGAACAATATGGTGACCAGAACAAGATGGTGACTGGAAACAAAATGGCGACCAGAAATAAGATGGCGATCGAAACAATATGGCATCTGGAAACAAGATGGTGGCTGGAAACAAGATGGTGGCTGGAAACAAGATGGTGGCTGGAAACAAGATGGTGGCCGGAAACAAGATGGTGGCCAGAAACAATATGGTGGCGGGAAACAATATGGTGTCCAGAAAAATATGGTGGCCAGAAACAATATGGTGGCCAGAAACAATATGGTGGCCGGAAACAAGATGGTGGCCGGAAACAAGATGGCGACGGAAGCAAGAATGCCGACGAAAACAAAATGACAACCAGAAACCAGATGGCAGATAGAATATTGCGATGGAGTCGTAGCCCGAAGCCCTTGGGCCAGAACCTACAATATCGTACTACTTACGTTAACATTTTAATGGTGTTAATTTTTAATTTTCCACCAGTGTATAACTTATACTCTACTTAGAGCTCTCGGGCGATTATATATGGTAATATTGAGGTGACGACCTCAGTAATTTTTTGGGGCAACCGCATACTTGCGTGCTAACCTGCTCGCAACTCATCCCATTTGAGACCAAATGGAAACACGATTTCCCACAGGAAGTTACTCATTTCTGTCTCCTGAATTGTGGCGGGATCTTTTAAAGAACTATGTTTTGTTTAATTATTATGAGATTGACGATTCGTGCTTATGCACACCAAAACATCAAATTTCACATAAAGGCATTGGCGCGACTTTGGCCATTACACTTTATATCTTGACGACTAAAAGGCATGAAGCCTATGCCACCATGTTCACAAAGAATATGTATCAATTATGGCATATGGCTCCTGGATCACATTCTACTTCACACATATATTACCTTCTTTTAGTGCAGTGAACGCCTATCTACCAGACCCTAAACCTTTGGGTCAGTCGTGATGACAATATTAAATAATAGTAGGTGTACCTCTAAATACAATTAATTTACTTACATATAGTTGTGTATTTTTACCATATGTAAACACATGGGAAAGAACAAAATTTATAGTTCACTCTGTTATAAGTTAAATTTTATTGTGTAAACAAACAACAAACATATGTTTTTTCATAAAATAAAAAAAATTTATCACTGCACGAAAATTTTTTTAAATATTGAAATGTCAAATCAAATTTTGAACGCTAAAATATCGTATGACTTATTATTAATCTCGAATGTCAACAGTACGTTAGTTTAAAAGTGAAATTGACTTTGTACATTACCAAACTTAAGTCCAAAAACATATTTAACGGAGATAGGATAAACAGAGGTAAGAAAATAACTAACAAATAACCCCAATAGAACAGGTGACAATGAATGAGAAGTCATTAAAATGGCAACAACTGACAATAAGCAACCAATGAAAAATGACGATCGATGTCAAATAATTGGAACTAAAATATATTTCGATCATGAGCATAAAATTTTTTAAAACACTTTAAAATTTTTCGAAAATCTGGTGTTTTTCTGGACGTATAAATAGCTGAATATTATGAAATCAGAGGTATAAACAAGTATTATGAAATTCATAAAATATCTCTGCGTAACCCTTCCAAAACATATTTTTTTCTCTGTTACACCAGGCAGAAAAACACAGCTTACATAAAGCAGTTGAACTATTTTATTTTACAGAAGAAACTGTAGTAGATAAAGCTGTAGTCCTCAAATTTAATGCCACATTATCTGAGTTAAAAGTGTGCCACAGGTGTAACTAGTTAAATGAACGCTGCGCTAAGTACTGTTACAAAGTGCAGTTCTTAGGCTTTAAGAAAATTGGAAACCGATTTACTTACCACTTTTTCGCATTGAACAAACACGTCGAGCACGTTCTGAAACCACGCTCCCTACCTCACCGCTGAGAGAATGGGAAGTATACGCGACACTGTATTGTTGGTTCTGGTTATTTTATGAATTCCGACGTCCTGTTTTCTGTCTGCACATTACGTACCCTTTTACAAAACGTGAAACTTAATTTTTATACTGATATAATGACTAGAAAAGAAGCTTTAGTCCAGTGAAACTGTGACATTTTTAGAATCTTCAATACACTGAAATGAAAGAGCAATTGGCAAAACCGTCTAAAACCATGAAGGTTAACCTGTGGATCGCAAAACTACTTAAAAACGACGAACTATTTGCACCACAAACTTTCCGAAGTATTTCGCTAAAAATGTCCATGCTTTCTTGAAAACGGCGTGACCTTCTGTATTATTTCGAGATGGCGGATTTCTGCTTTCAACAACATAGAAAGGGCACACAAGACGTGCTCGATAACGTTGAAATCTGTTGAACCACAGGATATTAGCATGGCTCATGACTCGAGTGAATGTGTGTCAACCGCAATAAGGAGGCCCTGGATGTAGTTTGGGGTGTATTTGTTGATTAAAAGAGGCTAGACGGTCAAGATGCAGGACAGAATTGGGTGTAACACGTATGAAAACATGTGCAGAAAACTGGCACCGGTCACATAAGTTTACAGCCGTGTGCGATGTCCTAATTCGAGTCACGTAAACACACACATACCATTAGAGAGCCACCCCAGCCGTGTTTGCTGTTGTTTACATGAAGGATCATTGGATTTGTGAGACTCTACTATATGACATAGTCAGTTGTAAGCACGATTCTTAAGACCAACATACGTTTCTCCAGTCGTTGACTGTCCAACGGCGAAGTTTACTTAGCCCAAATTAGCGCATGGTATCACGCAAATAATGTTTACACTTCTTACGCTGATATTTTGCGTAGCCACACTATTTAACTACAATATTTTTCTTTGCACTTTTGCATACCTGTCGCTTGAAATTAATCCTGACAGCCGACACTGGTGGTGTTGTGCTGTCGCACAAGATTCTTATAGCTGAGTTACAGGCTTGAAAACGTCGAACGCGAAAATCCAAATATTGTCTATATCGCCAAAATGCAGTATCGCGTATCACGAACCCCTAAATTAACAATGTTTTCAAAATATCTTTAAACATAAAAATAATCTGTGACCTCATGAAGCAAAAACAGTATCTAGGAGTAGACTCTGTCATTTTGCGTACGATACTGACAGATGTCAAATTTGACGGGCGAGAGGCTACTGCTATGTAACTCGTAGGGGCTCTTCTAACCGAGTATGTCTGGCACATCAGAACCATTACTACACAAAATAAAGATGACGTAGACCGATCCTTCGTCTTCTGCACCTGTACCCAACATTGACCTACCCCAAACCAACACAACTGCCAGTCACATGGTCAACAGTGATTCACGTGATTGTTTATACCTTAATTTTAAAATCCATGCACTTCTATATGAATAAAATACCTTTGCCAATTTTACTTTTGTCTTATTACTTTGGAGGAAGAACAAAATCAACCCCAAGCACTTGTTTACACAAATGGTCTTCCAACCTCAAACTGTAGGTACGTCGCTTATGAATGTCGTGTTGGCAACGAAATAGTTAAATGTTGAAGCACGGAGTTTGTTTATGCGCAGCCAGTGAGATCGCTCTACCCCATTTTCACTCTACTATGCACTATGAAACTAATCCTTATCTGAGAAAATAAGTTGTCCATAAAAATTTGACGCTCTGCAAAGTGTCGAGAAATGAAAATACTTTAATGATTTGCTATTTACGTAAATGCAAACCTGAAGTCAGAGATTCCTTTGAAATTTTTATAGATGCTGATATACAGTAAGGCGGCATAAAGTAAGAAATAGATATTTAACAAAATATTAAAGAATCACAGAGGTAGTATCATGTATGGAAGAGGGTTTTTGGCACTCAGCGATTTACATCTTTACAGCACCAATGTTGCAATAAATAAAATGTAATTACACTTATTTTATTTCACTAATATAAACCTCCAGATGTTACCTCAGTTCGTGGCCTGCGCATCGCTATCGTAAATCACATACAATACAACACAGTGCAGACCAGAAAAAGCTGTGTGCTACCAGCCACTTTCTAACTGTTAATTTATTTACATATTACTTTCCCTCATGTTAACTGGTAGTGAGTGTAACGTGTTTGTATTTACCAAACCAAATGATCACAAAGTTTTATCTTTTGACTGTAATAAAATTTTGTAGCAAAATGTATTATTATCTGCTTAATATTTTCATATATGCTAGTTTTGGTCTTTGTGCAATATTGTTAGGTGAAACTGAAAAACCAAATCGGGAGAATGAAACTTTTTTATCTCGATCTTCATGATAAGCGCATGGAGAAATTAAGCAATTTAATTTTTTTTTCCACCGCGACGTCTACAAATATGAAAATTCATTGTATTTTACGACAAGCAAAATTTTCCGCTATACGAACCGGTCAAAGACTTGGACGACCGGTTATTGAACCTATCCTTGTCGGCCACTCGGTCAATCATCCTGCCGTACAGCAGGCTTCGCTACCATATTTTTTTCGCGTACGCAAATATCGCGCCGATTTCATGGATATCCTAGCACGCTAGAAATATACGATCGATGACTATATCACGTGATGCTGCAGGCTGGTTTCGTGTAAACATATAAATATATTCTCCGTATTCCCCTCACATCCCCACCCCCCTAACATCCTCAAAACCACCGTTTCCGCAAAACAAGTTGTCTGGTGTTGGAGAAACGAGAGGCGTGGCCGGGTTTAGCAAGTTACAGCAGAGTGGCTTTTCCCGTAGTGAATTTGACATGTCTGAGGCGGTCAATGTATGTTTTCTAGCCCCAGCGTGTTACGAATCTGCAGGCTGCGTAACTAGGTCAACACTCGAGTCGCGCCCCGTTCCCCCTATACAACGCAGGCACCAATTACCAGTTGCTTTACCCAGAAAGGATTTCCACGTCAGTCGGGTGATTACACAGTTTTTAAATTAAACACAGATGGAATTGCACTTACGTATCTATAATGTTTCGCATGACACTAGAACATTGGAGACATCGTTTTTTTTCTCATAAAAAAACGTTCTCTGTAGATTTTACTCATTATATTATTGTGGCAACAGTATGTTGGATACAGGTCAGATTTATTTCATAAATGTTAGGAAGAGGGAATGAAGCAAGCCAAAATCTTGATTCATTCTGTCTTCTAGTAGGATGTTCATTGTTAACTCGGAGCTGTAGAAAGTCCTTCTTGGGATATACTTTTCTTGTAATTTGTTACCCTTCTTTCTGAAGGAAAGAAATGCTAATGGGATAATTTTCCTGTCTGTATTTGTTTTGTGTGATTATGGGTGCGTGTATATGTCCGCGTATGTATGTCTGTGTGTATGTCTATGCATGTGTGTTTTTGAACGCGTGAACCTAATTTCACCAAACTCGGTACATATTTAGTACTAAGTAAGGACACCTGATTCGGGAAACAATTTATATATTGCTACCAAATTTGGCAAACGAGTAGTACTGCGGCAGTTGATATGTTAAAAATATGTTTTGATAAATTTTTGAAAATCGCGGCCATATAGCTATTTTAGTAATGTATGTAATATCGTCGAAACCATGTACTTATCCCCAACGCAACTTTGTATGCTGGCTGTATATATAACAACTATCAAATAAATCCACACAAAATCTTGTACGACTTAAGTAAAATAGTACCACATGACAAATTAAATTGACGCGATATTTCCGGGGAAAAAACAAACCGATTTCTAACAAATTTGGAAACAAGTAGCAGTATGGCAGGCCATGTAAACTGATACATTTTGAGAATGACAACCACATATGTTTTCAAAATGTCGGCCGTATAAAAATTATAGTTTGGAATGTTTTAATCCACGAAATTATACAACAAATTTCAACTTAAGTTCGTATGCTGACAGTATCTATTGTTTCCAACAAATTTGGCTATGCAAAGCCAAATTTCTCCGCTATTTTGAAAGGTACCTCTACAAGAAACAATACAGCTTTTATGTCATATCTCGGGAATAAATTAACCCATTGTTTTAAAATTTGGCGAATACTTTGTACTTTGGTAGGCCACATTAATTAGTTATTTTTAAGTGTGCTTGTAGGGCTATATCTACGAAACTATGTAACAGATATAAATTTAATTTTTTATTTTGTGTCTACGACAATAATGGAACCTACTAAAATATAATATTTTTATCATTCATGTATGAAGACCGCCACATGAACAATGGAGGTTTTATGCGAAATTTCGAGGACCAATTAACAGATTTCCATCAAATTTTTTACCCACGTATTATTATAGTAGGCCATGTAATCTTATGTGTTTGAAATGCTTCGATATATATTTTAAAAATTATGGCCTTGTAAATATTTCTGGTAAGTAAACCCTATCAATCAAAACATTAGAACGATTACATCTGAGGTTGACGCTCTGAATCCTACCTATATAATGCAGTTGAGTGCTCGCTTGCTTAATTTTACAAGTTTTTATCTGAATTCCAATCCGGGGTAATAAATGATATATTTTAACTGTCTTGGTACCGTTTCACATGTTTCTGGTTTCAACTCGAATGCTATTGCTGTAAATTAGACGTCAACACATTCCTACCATCTAAGCTTTTAAGAACAGCACTAAAAAATATTTGCACCCAGGTAGAAGAAAGAAGCTCATAAATTTACAGTAACTCCTCGTTATCATTCTTATTAACGTTACATTAATATTGCCGTGGAATTTTTCACTTTATTCGTGCTCATCCAAGTGAAGAACACTGGAATTTCTTTCGAAAGTAAATGTGTTTATAATCTGCATATTCGTGCTTTTGTGTTCGAAACGAACACTGACTTCGGTAGCAATGCATCTGCATATTACAGTCCCAGTAGCACGTCAAGTCTTATTAATTTGTAGCCACCTTAACTGTGTGTCTGCGTGCCAGTTTGTTCTATAGCATATATGTAGTTAAGGGTAGCGATGTTTCTAAGAGGTTTATTTTAAAAGTACTGGCTTTACCGTGAAGAGACATGAATGAAATGCCGGAGTCATCCCTTGCAGCTTTGCCATTGCGATGCCACAGTGGTGGCTTGCAGCAGGTCTTTCAAGAAGGGGGTGTGGGAATGCGGTGCCTCTTACTGAAGCAGGGTGAGCTGTATGTGCTTCATGTGACCTGAGCACGGCTCCCTGCGGGCCTGTCTCTTGCAACTCGCCCTAATGCACCACCGCCGATCCTCGCTCATCTTCCCCACAATACGCACTCGTGCGACCAACCAGGACTCTGCTCGGGTCGCCTGAAGAGCTGTCCACGTCAGACATGTCCCACCAGCTCACGCCATCTACAACAACGCTCTCCACTCTAGTGGCAACGGTCATTTCTTTTCCGTCACATTTGTTTCAACAAAACACTCTAAGTAACGCATTTTTCACCTTAAAAGAAATATCTATCCACCCATCTTCTTCGGATAGCGGCTGTTACATGTTCGAAGACCGATTGCAACATACGTTAGAAAGCCATTTTTTAACTCTGCGTTTTAAACTATGTTTAGTATGTAAGTATTCTGCACATTAGTTGTAAGCAGTAATGCCCGGGTTGTCAATAATAATAGAGATAGGTTTTTACAATTGAAATGTAAATTATTTCAGCCAGACTTATTTGACTGGTGTTTTACCAGTTTTGTTACAATAATTTCAATTATTGTACTCTTTTTGTGAACATATACGTAAATAGTACAGGTTTACGATGCAGAACTGAAGGAAAAAAAAAACGAAGACACTTATATTTATGACAGTGTTAGATATTCTGTTTTGCAGAAACGCATGCATGCCTCAAGATAACCAGCGCATTTGTTTTGATATATAAATATTTCATTACTATAAACTCGTAAATAAATATTTATGTGAGAAAAGTCATAAATATAACAATGATATTAAAAGTATTTATATTTTTCTCAATAATGGCTATATATTTTATACATCCATATTAATATGCGTTTTTCCATCACCTGTAAGTTCGAAGAAAGAATACAGAATATCCCTCATTCTAGTCCGGTGTGCCCGAAGCACCACCCTCCAATGAGCGACTTCAATAGAAGCGGCTGTTGTTTCCCTGTGAATTGCACTAGAAGACAGATGCAATGAATAAGCAACGAAACGTAAGTGTTTGCAAAATGACGGAAAAAAATAATTTCATTCCGTTTTTAGCAAGTTCAACGCCACAAGAAAAACATATTTTTCTTTTTCTAGGATAGAACGCTGATCGTTATGTTAAGACGTGTAGAATAATTTTTAAGTTGGCGAATTCGACGCTCTAAATAGCCGATAGTCCCAAGAAGCAAAGTTTTAAAATATTTATAAAATATCCATGTTTGTGTTTTCTATACAACTTCCCCAATGCAAAAAATTTCCAAAGAATTTCACCAATTTCAAAAGGTTTTAATTGAGCTAGTATTTACAGCATTTGTTTCAATACTTCGTACGCATTGATGATGTTACCTGTTCCGATTGCACAGAGGTGACAAAAGTCATGGGATAACAATATGCAAATTAACAGATGGCATTAGTATCACGTACAAAATGTATAAATGGGCAGTGATTTGGTTGGGCTTTCATTTGTAGTCAACTTATTCATGTGAAAAGGTTTCTGACGTGATTATGGCCACACGACGGGAATTAACAGATTTTAAACGTGAAATGGTAGTTGGTGCTAGACGCATGGGACATTCCATTAGGGAATTCAACAATCCGAAATCCACAGTGTCAAGAGTGTACCGAGAATACCTAATTTCAGGCATAACCTCCCACCATGGACAATGCAGTGGCCGACCACCTGCACTTAATGACCGAGACCAACCACGTGTGCCCGGAATGGTCAGTGTTAACAGACAAACAACACTGCGTGAAATAACCGCAGGAATCAATGTGGGATGTACGACGGACATGTCCGTTAGGACTGTGTGGCAAATTTTGTCTGTATTGGGTTTTGCCTGCAGAAGACCGACTCGATTGCCTTTACTAACAGCACAACATCGCCTGCAGCGCCTCTGCTGGGCTCGTAACCATATCGGTTGAACCCTAGATGACTGGAAAACCGTGGCTTGGTCAGATGAGTCCAATTTCAGTTGGTAAAAGCTGATGGTAGGGTTCGAGTGTGGCGCAGACCCCATGAATCCATGGACCCAAGTTGTCAACAAGGAACTGTGCAAGCTGGTGGTGGCTCCATAATGGTGTGGGCTGTTTTTACAAGGAATGGACTGGGTCCTCTGGTCCAACTGAACCAGTCATTGATGGAAAAGTTTATGTTCACCTACTTGGAGACCACTTGCAGTCATTCATGGACTTCATTTTGCCAAACAACGATATAATTTTTATGGATGACAATGCGCCATGTCACCGGGCCACAACTGTTCGCGATTGGTTTGAAGAACATTCTGGACAATTGTATCGAATGATTTGGCCACCATGATCGCCCGACAAGAATCCTATCGAACATTTATGGGACATAATCGAGAAATCAGTTCGTGTACAAACTCCTGCACCGGCAACACTTTCGAAATTATGGACGTCTATAGAGGCAGCATGGCTCAATATTTCTGCCGTAGACTTCCAATTACTTTTTGAGTCCATGCCACGTCGAGTTGCTGCAATTCGCCGGGCAAAAGGAAGTCCGACACGATATTAGGAGGTATCCCATGACTTTTGTCGCCTCAGTGTATATTAGACAAGCCATTAGAGGAAAGGTGAGAGGTAAAGAAAACAATTGTGCATTTCCTCCTATTTTGATTTTTCCAGAATTTGTCCGGCAAAAATATACTAAAGGGTAGGACAAACCAAACGTAGCCGTATTTAACGATACAGCAAATACTGAAAAGATTTTCACAGCGTGTCCGCTTTTTTTACATCCCAAAATAAAACGTTTTTAAAAGTTATGCTTTAACATTTGCGTCATGACTATCTTACCAGTATTTAGATTTTTGCTGCTTCAACTTTATGACATGTTGCTGACCATACGAGAAATTGTTATGTCTAAGGAATATACATTTTTCTTCGCCGCACAGCCTGTGTAGATAATCACCATAATTTTACGACCGTAAAACAATTGGGATGTGTGTTGGTGTTACTGTGAACTTAAATAACATTCCCTAATATTTTAAACACCAAACAAAATTAATTTATTAGAAAATTGCATACAGCGTCTATTATATATATTACAAATTGTTCCATCAATTTCAAAGATTTAAATATATTTCAGTTGGCTTTTTACTACAACTGACAACACAAGCACCAAAGACATAAGAATGTTAAAAATACAACGTCTGTAGATACGCAACAACCTCTACCGATCCCATCGTGTACGTCTCATCTGAGAACCGTATGGTTGCGGTCATTTTCTTTCGAGACGCATGCTGGATTGCATCTAGCGTGTTCATGTCAATTATATACAAAAGCATAGAAAATTCCAGTGGATAAACAAAACGAATATAATACATTCTACAATATGTAGTTGCCGAATCATCAGAAAAATCAATGTAGTGTTCAAATATGCGGGAGTGTGGACACTGATTAAGAGGATATTTTAATCTTGGATCTGACCTGGGGTTTTTACTTGCCCGGTTCCACAGAACAGCAATGATTTCGCATCAAAGTAACATAACTTCGATATGTTATACCAAGTATAGGACATTCAAGATAACATGTAGCAGCCAGTATCAGTAGGCTAGAAACCACATGCATGAATCACTAGGAAGAAACAGACTCGAAAAACATCACTAGCGACTGAAAATGAAATACACACAGACACTTAAGAAAATTACGTCAGATTTAATTTCAAAGAAAGAGTTTTGATCCCGACACCATGCAATGAAATATGATCTGTGCAAATATGATGTAGAAATGTATTACAAGTTTCAAAATTCATTTTACGTGGTGTCGCCGTAACTATATCGGTAGACGCTCTCGTTTCACTTATGGACATTCAAAAATATTTAATGTGGTTTAAAAAATTCCTTAATTTCTTGCAAAAAATAATTCTAATTAAATTAACTATCTTTCTCAAACCAACTCAGTCAGGAGAACTAATGAGAACTTGGCAGGTCTCCGTGGGCATTTTAGTCAGAGCAACTTCAACATGCTGTTATCCAAGATGGCGAAATGTAATTCAAAAATAATATTTTCAAAAACTATTAATTATAATTCTGCTGACGCCTCAATGTTGAAATTATGAAAATAATTTGCTGGAAATACTTAATCAAAGTAAAATCTTGTACAAACTTCGTATGTTGGTCCCGATAGTCGTTTACCTTAATATCTTCCCGCACAAGGCTCTCGGGACTGGGGTGCGCTTTTACGGTCCATATCGTACCACTCGCAAGATCGCGCTAGCTTTGTAAGTAATATGATAAAGTTACTCCAGGTGCATGACTAAGGACTAGGATTCAAGATTCGTCCGCCATCTTGGATGACGTCACCTCCTGCTCTGTCATTCCGGTAGGTCGGCAGCATATATTTGCTGACAAAATTGTCTGTTTTACCACAAAATCACTTCCTAAATGAACTATTTCACACAATAATCACCTTTTTCACCAGAAAGTTTCCAAAAAAAAAAGCAAAAATGAGAGGAAAGTGGATCCGGAGCTTCTCGAGAAAGAGCCGAAAATTTTTCAGGCGAACATGAGGATTCTAGGCTATTAGTGGAATCAGCCACCTAATCCTCAGATCAGTAATAAAAGAGCATTCAAGGCTCCGAACCACGTCCTTGCTCATCCAATCACCCTCACATCAACCCCTATCCTAAACAACCTGGGAATTATTAAATCAAGGGGGAAAAAAATCGAGGATCAAGTAATTTTACCATAACACTTGCCACACCACCCTAACCAACTACCGACCCTCTTACCGCAATACACCCAGTCATAACTATTCAAGAATGATCGCAACAAAATCGAAAAATTTATACAAAAAAATTGAAGAGCATATAACATTAACCTCACATTCATACCACCTCACTCACCTCATTCGCTCTCCAACTCCTGCTCACAGTAATTATTACAAAATCAAAAAATATCGCAAAAAATATCTAAAATCGAGGAACATATAATCACCCCACACTCACCTTGCTCAATCCCATAACCCTTACCCTCAACCCCTAAACCTACACCCTACATACAAACCTTCCACTCATTAAAAATCTAAAAATTAAAAATATTTATATACAAAAAATTAAGGAATATCTTTCTTTGATGACCCCCAACCACCATCTTAGTTTTTGACGACCTTGAAAGTTACCACAAAAAACCTTGTTAAACTAAAAATCGAGAAAACATTTTCAAACATTGAAATAAACCAAGATAAGTTGAAGAACATATTACATCACTGACTCCGGCATACATGTTGGATGCTGGTGGCTGTAATATTGACCCCGTTGACCTTCAAATATTAAAAATCACAAAAACATAGCGAAAAATCTTGAAAAATATATAAATTTTACGAGGACAAAATAGCATACATATTACAACAAACCAAGTTGGATGTGCGTAACACTGAGGATTCCATTCTCGTAATGATGATAGACCACAGCCACNTAACCCCCCCCCCCCACCATGGTGCCCCAAGGGCTTTATTTAATTGGCTACATAACCGATCAATGTTCCGACCCACAAAGCGAATTATTGACATTATATAACACACATACCTGCCACCCCCACCCATGCTCCAGGCCATCGCACGACTCTTCGTTCCACTTCCCTCGCAATTTACCTACCACAGCTCAGCCACCATCAACATCCACGCAAGCCATCAACACAGAACCCGACTCTGTCCCGCCCCCTCTCCTTATAAGTTGCCATGGTTCGTCCCCCTCAGCATCCACCTACTCTACTACCCATTGTAGGTCTCCCATTCCGTTATTAGCATGAACTGTCTCGTCATAATCACCTGACGATTCAGTACCCACCAATGCGTCATTCTGATGGCAACACTTGCTGTCTCTCAAAAGACGAATCTTGGCAGTTCTTGAAATGGTTCTTAAAAATATCACCTTGCATACACTGCATTAAACTATTGTCACAATGATTTATCGTGCGAGTGGCCTCGTCGTCTGCGAACACTTATTGTAGTGTATTAACATGAGATAATGACGTCAACACATGCTGTCTCGAGTTCAGCAAAATCACTTTTACCTTTATACATACCAGTGTGTCGCTTCAAATTATCGCTTTTACCTAATGTTTTACCACATTTGGTAAACGGTAGTGATTTGAAAGTAGGACGTTTTAAAATTGGTTTTTTTTTCATGTTGACGAGCAAGTTAGCTTTTTCTGAAGATCTTTCGACAGTAGCAACACTGTTTACCATGTAATTTTCTGGCAGTGGGAGAAGGTATATTGATAGAAGTAAACTATACAGAAGACTTCGTACAACCATTGGCTTGCACCATCTTCATGAATAATTCGATGCTCTTCTCACAGTGGCAATGTGTGTATCTTTTTGCCGTAGCTATTGCTCTATATATATTTACTAACACATTTAATTAGTGATATTTAAGCATTTGTATGCATTCATTCACACGTACATCATATCTATTTCCTTGATCACATTACCATGCAGGTTTATCTTAAACAGTTTCTTCCAGACAAGTTCTTCACTCAGCTTGAACCCATGGTCACACTAAAGCCAACAACTCACTACTGCCAGACCAACTCCTCACCTCCACNGTTCCTTGATCACATTACCATGCAGGTTTATCTTAAACAGTTTCTTCCAGACAAGTTCTTCACTCAGATTGAACCCATGGTCACACTAAAGCCAACAACTCACTACTGCCAGACCAACTCCTCACCTCCACAAAAACCACCTAATAATCCCTAAATATCCCTAACGATACATAAATGACCACTAAACGGACCCTAAATTATCCTTTAACGACCCCTAAATGCCCCCTAATGACCCTAAATGACCCCAAAATTACCCACATGTACCACGATCAGCACAAAACGCACCATAATCACTACCACACACCACAATCAGCGCCACACACCACTACAAGCACCACAAACAACAAAATCAGCAACAAATGCACCACACTCATCTCCACATGCACCAAAATCAACACCACATACACCACAATCAGTACGAAATGCACCACAATCAGAACCACACAGCAAAATAAGTGCCATATGCACCGCAATCAGCACCAGATAGAGCAAAATCAGCACCATACATGCCACAATAAGCATCACACATACCTTAATCATCACCAAATGCACAACAATCAGCACCATACACATCAGAATCATCACCACGCACCATAATCAGCACTACACATCATAAACAGCACTATACACCATAATCAGCTCTACACACCATAATCAGCACCACCCACCACAATCATCGCCATTTCCACCACATCCGCTCTGCAATCTTCCTATCCATTTTACAATCTTTCCAGTGCCACAAGTTTCAGAATGTCTCTTCAAAATATCACTCCGAGTAATCTACCTTTGGGAGAGTTTGCACTGAAATGCCATACTTGAACTTTTCATTCTATAGGTCGATGTTTCAGGCTCCAGGGTAGAAGAACAGCAGTGTCACACATGCACTTCCATTTACAAGATGAATTCAGTTATACATGTCAAGGTAAAACTTATTTTATTTTAAATATTATACACATGTACTTCTTTTTAGGGAAGAATAAAAACATGCGAACACTCTGAGAAAACTAATCTGCCACACACGCAATAGCAGGAACCGTGATGTCATTTGACCATAACCTTGACCTTTGGGCACCATCTCGGATATGTACACTAGGTATTAAGGGAAAAGAGTAATATGTTGTATATAAAAAACATGAGAACTATCTGAGAAAATAAATTTTTTCTGCTCTTAATAGCAGGAACCGTGACATTAAGAAACCTTGACCTTGACATTTGCCCACCATCTCGAACTACATATACTACGTTAAACAAAATTAATCGGAATTTTTTAGAAAATTTTGAAATCGCAGAAAAAACCATAAGACCTTGGCTTCTTCTGCGGTGAAGCTGAAGACGTCTTCAGTCTTCGTCATAGACGAAGCCGAGGTATTATGATTTGTCTTTTGAGAGCCAGCAAGTGTTACTATCAATACATTTTGCTGGCGATTATGACAAAACAGTTAATTATAATGATGGAATGAGAGACCTACATGGTGTGGTAGAGTGAGTGGATGATGAGGGTGACACACTAGGGTTATTTATAGGGGTGGAGGTAGAGGACTGGAGTCGGGTGGTGGGTTGGTACATTGTGTGGATATTTATGGTAGCTGAGCTATGGTAAGTAAATTGCGAGGGAAGTGGAGCGACGAGAAGTTAGATGACCTGGGGAATGGGTGGGGGTGGGAGGTATGTGTGTTATGTAAAGTCAATAATTTGCGTTATGGGTTGGAAGATTTATCAGGTTATGTCCACCAACTATCAACATCGGGGCAGGAGTCAGTGATGTAATATGTTCCATAACTTGTCTTAGTTTATTTCGACTTTTACTATATTTTCTCGATTTATAGTTTTCAGGGTTATTGGGGTGAATACCAAGGTCGTCGACAACAAACATTCTGGTCGGAGGTCATCAATGTAATATTTACCTTGATTTTTAGATTTGATGATTTTTTTTGCAATTTTCTCGATTTGTTATGATTTGAAGGCCGAGGAGGTAAATGTAGGGGTTAATGGTGAGGATGTTTTGGTTGAGCGTAGTTGGGGGGTAGGAGGAGTGTGCTAACATTTTATGTTCTTTAATTTTTTGAATTTTGATTTCCGATTTTTCTCGATTTTATAATAATTATACTCTGTACTATATAAGAAGGCCACTTTTTGACAGCTCGGCGAAAGTAGCGTCACTGTTTACATCTGACTACGTATCCTTCCGCCATTAGCTGATCGGCCACATAACAACGATGTTGTTTATTTTCATGCTGTCATTACCAGCTGATCCCCTAGTTAATGTACTGTTCGTGGGACATTTTAGGCAAACTTGCTACTCAGAAATACGTAGCCGCGATCTCATATATGAAGGGCAGATTATTGACAGTTGACGATCGCTGCGCCAATGTTTACTTTATCCTTTCGCCCTCAACTGGTCCGGCGAGTCAGCGCGTCTAGAAGGTGCTGCTACCTGCAGCAATTGGTGAACTCCTTGGGGAGGCACGGCAGGCGGTGGGAGAGGAATCGAAACTGAGTTTTGAGTGCGTTTGTACGGTCGTTCGTAAACGTAATATAACTGGAAGGGCAGTAACGTGTAGGGGAGGAGCGGGAAGATGTGAGTGCAACACACATTACACGTATGGCATGCTAGTGCGACGAGAGTGCGGTGTCCCACTCTTTAGAAACAAGGAACGGGTTTTCGGAGAACAATATGGCATATGCTTCGCAAAAGAGCCAATAGATCGCGCGCACAACAGATTTTTTGACAATAGCTAGCATCTTTGTAAAGTCGACTGTTCTATTACTGGCTGGGAACAAAAATTATTTCCAATATATTTCGCCAAATTATCAGAGAAAATAATTGATCAATATTATGCAATATTTCTGTGTGATTTTGGAATTAATATCAACAAATAAGGAAAGCGGGTTTGGAGAGGGCGGTATAAAAATGGGAAAATGTTTCGAGATTGTGTTTCATTTCTATACTGTTTGTTTTATTGTGCATTTAATTTTGAACGGATATACATTACTATTTTATTGTGAAGTTCAGTTTCTAAAACTAAAAACTGCTGTTTTATTATAACGTAAAATATAATGTATTACATATCCTTGGAACTCTTTCTTATAGCGTATTTTCGGCTGGTCTAGTGTGCGTCGGCAATGCCCTCACAATAGCCAACGTAATATTAACTTTTGTTCGTTCATGCATCAACTGATACGGGATTTTGTAAATGGCACGTTGTTTGTTTTGAATTAATTAACTTGCCACTCACTGACTGTCACAATGTGGCCTTCTTAAATGAAATTAACTATATTTGGTGAGGCGTGGGCAAAGAGGGGGTCATGTGAGTGTGATAGGATGAGTGTGAGTTTAATAATACAGTTTATGTTGTTATATTTTTATAATAAATGTTTTGATTTTTTTTTTAAATCATTCTCTAATTTTCATGACTGGGAGGACTGCAATGAGGGGGTAGGTTGTTGGTTAGGGTGGTGGGTGAGTGTGAGGTTAACACTATGTATTCCTCAATTTTTAGAATGTTATTTTCTTAATTTTATAATAATTGCCAGGTGGTGTGGGAGGAGAGGGGTCCATGTGAGGGTGGTAGGATGTGTAAGGCGTAGGGTATTGTAACGTTATATGCTCTTAGATTTTTCTGGATTNTAATTTTATAATAATTGCCAGGTGGTGTGGGAGGAGAGGGGTCCATGTGAGGGTGGTAGGATGTGTAAGGCGTAGGCTATTGTAACGTTATATGCTCTTAGATTTTTCTGGATTTTTTTCTATTTTTGTAATACTTTCTAGGGAGGGCGTTGGGAAGGGGGTGTGGTGAGGGTGAAGAAGTGTCAGGTGATAGGGAGGGGTGGTGGTAGAGGATTTGGATGTGGTAGGTGCTGGAGGATGATCGGAGGAGGGGGCCATGTCCGCTGATCCTCCCCCGTCTGCTGGACCTATCTCGGAGACTCGAAACCACTTTTACTGATCTGAGGATTAAGTGGCTCATTCCACAATGAGACTAGAATCCTCTTGCTTACTTTAGGACTTGTCGGTTCACGTTCGAGAAGTTTTGGAAGTACTTTCCACATTTTTCCATTTTCAGGGAATTTTTTTGTTAAAAAAGTAAGTTTTGGTTAAAATAATTGAATTTGGANACTTTCCACATTTTTCCATTTTCAGGGAATTTTTTTGTTAAAAAAGTAAGTTTTGGTTAAAATAATTGAATTTGGATGTGATTTTGGCGCAAAAGAGACAATTTTATGGATAAATATGACAGTCGAATTATCAGAATGTTAGAGGAGGAGGTGACGTCATCCAAAGGATGTCGGATGAATCCTGAATCCTACTCATAGATCATGCGCCAGAAGTAACTTTATAATACTACTTCCATCTTGAATTTAATTACTAAACCGCGTGGGTAGCGCGTGTATACTATCTTCGTGCAGTTCTATGCAGTGCGTCTTCACCTCATAAAGCAGTTTGCATAAAGAGATGGCTAGGCGCGTCGTAAACTACGTACTTTTTAACGCCTTGAAACGTCGCTCTAATCACGAGACTGCTACATCATATTTCTCGCATTATGTCATGAGGTACTATGGCAAAAAAATAATAAATCTTATATGCGATTTAACATTAATAAAAATAACTTCATAGTAGCTAATTCTGAAAAGTTTACAAACATAACTGAATATAAAAACACTTTCTGTGGTTATAAAATTTTGCAATTAACAATAAACATTTTAAATCAGGTTTAAATTGATGTAGCTGCAACAAATAAACAACAAATAAATAATTTATTATTGCAAATACAGTGCAAAAATAAAATGAAAGAGAAGTGACATGAAATCAGCTGGACTTAAAGCGTTAAAACAATAAGGCAAAAAAAAAAACTCTTCAGGGTAGTAACTGGATTTATGTATGAAACTGAACTACTTGTATATTGCAATTATTAACACAATATTAAAGATGGGATTATGAGTACCAACCTAAGTAATATGAAACTTAACATAGATAATCACTATGCTACTTTTAAATAAAAAATTATTTAATTTAAATAACTTAAATTACCTGGGTCGTTAGTTCCAACTAAGATCAAATACGCTGCTACTCAGACCACGCGCTTTGTAAGTACTTTTTTAATTAGCGAGGATAGGGCGTCTCTCCCACATTTACCCTACTATTTGTAAATTTTGGAACCAGCTATATAAACCAATTTTGGTGTATTGTCTAGGAAATGCGTTATACCGTTGCACAAATACACTCATTTGCAAGAACGATGGATTACCATGAACGAATAGCGCGAGTACAATGAAGGTGGCCCCACAGTATCGCCGTAGCCAACATGTGACCCAGTTGCATTCAAAGCGGTTTGCTTGCACCGATGTGCCACTAGGGAGCATGCATGTCACTCCTCCATCATTCATAGATGCAATACACCGAGAAGCGTGAACCACGCAGTCAAATTCAGTGAACACGTAGTATGCTCCGAGAGCACATTAGACAAGACTTTGCTCAGCTGGATGATTTGTCGGCGCATAGCGCAAAGTCGGCCACCGAGATGCACGAAATGCATTTAAGACGTTTTGGCGCATTGCTCGTCAATTGAACGGTTGTGCCTACATCGTGAGTCGGTGTTGAACGCAGTGGAAATAGGAGAGTACACACCCGCTGAGAAAGCTCTGGTCGACCACGACGGACCACCAGCAGGAAAGTTTGTTTTAAAGTACAACTGGCTGTAACAACTCCACGGGCGTCGCTGCGCACCATCCAGGGGCATGCTATGGCAGCTGAGGATACGCCTGCGTCCATAAGTACCTTATCCAGGTATCTAGCCGAGCAGCAACTGTCGTCGCTGCGTCCTTTACAACGTGTACCATTACGACCTGGACATCGCCGAGCACGTGTAACATACTGCCGGGAACGGGCAACATGGCAACTTGCCGATTTGCGACGAGGGGTGTTCAGTGACGAATCACGGTTCGGTCTGTATACAGAGGACTCCCCAATTTGAGTCTGAAGTCGTCCTGGCCAGCGCCGTGACCATCGCTTCATTTAGAGAGACACACCGCCCCAACGAGAGTTGTCATGGTATGAGGTGACATTTCCTACGATTTCCGCTCCTCACTGGTGGTGACCGACGGAACTCTGATAGCGTGGAATTAAATCCCGGAAATTCTGCCACCATGCGAGCTACCCTCACTGTTGCAGCTTCACAATCACATTTTCGAGCAGTATAATTCCTGGCCCCACAGATCACGTGTATCTCTCTCTGCTAAAGACCCATCTTTTCATGTGAAATGTTCACAAAACCTTCAGCGGTAGCGATACAGTTTCTGGCTCGCAAGCAATGCCAGTTCTTCCTACAGGAAATCACGCACTGACTGTCGTCAGAAGCAAACAGGCAGCTTCAGTACTTTAAGCGTATTGATTATCATTGTATGTTACATATTGCTTACATTAAGTGTCATAAGTGTTCTCCACCATCGTCTGTGTAGTGACCACAGCTGCATACCACATACGTACTTAATTAGATAGTTTTGATAGCCACTGTGTCTTTGCATACGAAACTTTGTGAGCATTTTACACGGAAAAGGTCCGGATTGGACATTTGAAACCGGAATACTCATTATACAGCTCAATAAACTAGCATAAAGGTTCATAAATTCTACCGGTAAATAAGTGGTATTTAATTAGATGGTACAGCTCCTGTTATTTTCATTACGGTGGGAGATATTAATGAAAGTTTGCTTCTATAATGGATATCCAGGTAAAATTAAACAACGTTCGGAGAGTTGTAATTTAATTTCACTTTGCTGCAGGTGTAGAACACAGGTAATTTATAACAAGAATTTACTGATATAAGTATTGAGCTTACTTTCTTCAACATGGGTGAAATTGATATTTAAATAATTTATTAAAAGCTAGGACTTGACCCCAGAAAACCTCGTACTATAAGCTAGCGTGCAATCCACTGCATTACGGAGGTTTGATTTGGAGTATCAACTTTGGATTTAATTTGTATAGTATTCAGAATGACTGAGTTTTATAACCTTAAATATTTAAAGGGCATATATTTTGAAAATACGTGACTAAGCCAGATAAAACATGTGTGTTTACGTAGTCTACAAATGCGCTACTTGCGTGAAGAATTTGACGGTAATCGGTTGTTTGATCCATCATNCATGTGTGTTTACGTAGTCTACAAATGCGCTACTTGCGTGAAGAATTTGACGGTAATCGGTTGTTTGATCCATCAGAAAAGTCATACAAACTTTAATTTCTCATCTGATGCTATTGTACAAAATTGCCAGAAAAAGAGGCTGTTTAAACGATGCTTCCAACGTATACCGTCTACATACAAATTTTGGTTGAATTTGGTTAAATTGTTTAACGTATATGTAAAACTAACCTAAATGTTTTATGAAGCTGCAATTTTGAACATTGTTGTCTGACCCATTTAAATCATGAATGTCTACATGGCCTTCTGTAGCATTTATGGTGTGCACAATTTGGTACAAATGTAATTGAAATGTTCCAGTTTAACATTTCTTGGGAACCGATTCATTGGTCCTCGAGACATGGAATAAAACCTAACGTGTCGATCATCATAAATGAAGGACAAAAAAGCAACGTAGTGGCAATTTCGATGATTGTATACTGCCAATATTCAAAGTTAAGTAAAAATGTATTACATAGTTTTGTTGATATTACTGACGAAACTTCAATTATTTTAAAGCTGCCTTTCTAAAGTATGCGTGTCCTACATTAAAAAAAATTTAATTATATGGCCTGCCTTAGTACAGCTTCTTCGCCAAATTGTGTAAGAATGGTTTGATTGTTTCCCTAGATACGAGATAAAATCCTAACTGTTTTATTCGAGGGGTTATCTTACAAAATGACAGAGAAATGGGGCTCTGCATAAACAAATGTGATGGTTGTAATAGGTGCTGACAGTATTTTTATATATCGCCTTCGTGTCGCAAACTTGAGGACCCATAGAAACTCTCGTTATGACACAAGGATGGCGCAAAAATTGAAGGTGGTATCTAGATTCCTGTGTAGAATAGGGTTTACTACAGAAAGCAGAAAAATATGGGGGTGCTTCTTATTACATAAAAGGTATAAAACGAATGTTAGGTACACTCATGGTGAAGCTGAAATATTTACCAATTACAACATTAGGGTAAAAAAATATATATATATATATATTATCNTATATATATATATATATATATATTATCCATGGGATATTATAGAGGAAGTAAGTAAAATATACTTCTTTATTTGGAAAAAAAGATATATTGAAACTTTTATTATGGTATAAAATACACATGTATATATGTGTATATACATTCATTCATTTTTCTTATAATTTTTCTGAATATTAAACCAATTGCTTTAAACAAACTATAATGTCCTTGGTTTTTGTTACATTATATGACCACGACTATATCGTCAGGTACCCAATATCGTTTCATTTGAAAATTTTAACCACTGAAAATTTATTTTAACTTTTATTCGAAGTAGAAAAAATATGACTTCTTGGTTTAGAAGTCCAAAAGTTACACAAACATGAACTGACGTCACGTCAGACAGAAATTTCGGGGCACTCACGAGTACCTGCAGCAGGCAAAAAATAATAATTTCGAGATTTCTTCATTGCCGAAACTTAAATTCAGACGTGTCTGCGGTGCCGGCCTAAAGAAGTAGAATCGTGGTGAAAACGACCATGCCACGATTTGGTGTGTGGCTCACATCACAAGAAGGATGAAGATTTTGGCCTCAAGGTTAAGCCATTCCGGTAAACCGCTAGAATAATAACAAAAATATTTGAAAATGGATCGTAAGAACAAATTAATACGATCACGTCGCAAACAAACATATCCACAAACAAACTTTCCTAAAACGGCGGATAAAAATGATTTCATCTCAAGATAATAAAAAATTTCAAAAGATAGTATATATATATATATATATGTATATATATATATATATGTATATATATATATATATATATATATATATATATCAGACCAAGAGCTCGTTTTGTTGGATGAAAAATATTTGGCAAAACACCAAATAAATAATAAAATACTTTAGAGAATTACATAGTGACATGATACAAGAGCCAACACAACTGGCACAGTATACAAAATAAAGTTAGAATTTGTTTGGTTAATAAAGTATACAGTGATAAAAGATTTATACAGCCACCATTTTGAAAATAAGTACCCGATCTATATGAAATATATAAATTTACACCACCTGCTGCAGTACTGTTTGTTTGCCAAATTTGGAAGTATTCTGTCAATGGTTGCCCGAGATATGACAAAAAAACTTTATTTACGTGCATAGCGCTATCTTACAAAATTGGGGACAAACAATGTTCCATGTAGATAGGGTTGATTGTTGTAATGTCTACTACCAGCATACAAATTTATGTAGGAATAAATAACATAGTTTCGACGATAGAGCATTCTAAGATAAATTTATATATAGCTGCCATTTTGAAAATAAGTCTATGATATACTCAAAACATATCACTTAACATCATATGCATCAGTACTACTTGTTTGCCAAATTTGGTATTAATCGGTTGATTAATTACTGAGTTATGTTATAATAACTTTATTAATCGTTTGGCGCTATCTTCCAAAAAGGCCCAACAAAAGTGGTTATTTGTTGGTATATATGAAGCTTGTAATAACTACTTTTTGTATACATAATTTGGTTGAAATCTGTTTAATGGTATGACAGATATACCAAATACTGCCATTTACAAAAATTAATCTGTAATCAAGTTCATTTTCTTACGTTAAGATGGCCTACCATAGTATTACTTACATACCTAATTGGCTGAGAATTGGAATAATATTTTTCGAGATATAATGCAAAAATCTTAATTTTTTTCAATTGGCGTTATCTTAAAAAATGACTAACCAACAACCATATCCCTCTCAAAATTATGCTCTGCCAGCATGCATAATTTGCTTTTAATCGATGGAATATTTCTCGAAATATGACATATCACCCAACATTTCTAAATGACCTCCATTTTGAACGCATGAGCCCGGCGGCGTTGAAAACTATGAAATATTAAACTTTTTAATTAATGTATTCGGTGTTTTGGTGTAACTAGAAAATATTTGTAACATTTTCCATGAAAATAGTTTAATGATTAATTATTATTGTGTGTTACACAAAAATTATAAAATATTATAAAATATAATGGTGCAAAAATATGTACTATATATAAATTTCTTCTTTTACTGTACTTTAATCTCTAATGTGCAGTGTTCGCTTAAAGATAAATAAATGAATTATGTTTTTGCGTGCAGGCTATAGTGCCACCTACGTTGGCAGACAAACGGTATGCTGGCTCGAACACGCACGTTACCAGCTTGTGGACGATGCCTCGTAATAAAACAGTTTCGTAAAATCAGTCTTTGCTCATGAACCTCTGTCTCAAAACGTATGCTTTCTGCGTTTTTGAAAATGGCAAAAAATATTTCATCTATGGTTAGTACTTTTTACCTTACCTTCCGAAGGGAAAACGGGCTTTTACAATCACCCAAATGTGTCTTGAATGCATGACCTTCAATAATTAACTAAAAATCCGTGAATCGAATTTCACCAAACTGGGTCCACATATAGTTTTCAGTAAGGACTTCAGACTTAAATATTGTTCGAACACGCCGGGTACCTATTTTCAAAATTACGGCAATGCCATAATTTGGGGCAGAATGTTTTATCTAGGGAACTATGTATATAACCAATTTAAACCAAATTTGGTACGCTGACAGTGGGTGATATAAGAAATGAATCCAGAAAACGAGAATGTTATTGGTCTGCTGTTTTAAAAGATGGTGGTAAATGAAATTATAAAGATTTTGCGTAATATCTCGGGAACCATTCAGTGGATTTCAATCCAATTTTGTAAGTTGTCAGTGCATGGTGTAATCATTGGACTTCGAAAGCGCTGACGTTATTAGGCCTCCATATTGAAAGATGATGCAATATGAACTATAATAAAGCTTTTGCATTATATTTCGGAAATCATTTAACAAATTTTAAAAAAATATGGTACGTTGAAAATGGGCGATGAAAATAATGAATTTAGAAAACGATAAAGTTGTTAGTCAGGCGATTTAAAAGTTAGTACAGCACAAAAAATTAAGCTTTAAAATTTCAAATCAGTATCTACCCAAACCTATCTTGCAAAATTTGGCATATAAATAATGCCATCGTATGCCATGTTAATGTATGTAATTCAAATATATTAGGCATTCATTTTCAATACAGCAGTCAAAAATATTTTATTTCCATTTCCTATATCTACTATACTGTTTAACAAATTTCTACCATACTTGTAATAATTAAAGTATGTTTTAAAACATCAATTATGAAATAACGTAAAGTGATTTGTACACCATTTTGTAAGATAGCACCTCTTTAAAAAATATGTGAGCTAAGAGATTTGGGCGGCTCTTAATAGCGAGGTCTTGAGACGCAATGAGTTTGACTGAAGTGAGTATGGAGTGGCACCGTAATGAAAGTGCGGGGATAACAGGAGATCCCAGAGGTAACTCGCCGATCAGCGGTATCGTCCGGCACGATTATCACATGAAAAATTCCATTGAGCTGGCCGGGGATTGAACGCTGTTCACCTTGATGGGTGGCGAGCAAGTTAACCGCTCAGCCACCGTGACCCCTTGAAAAATAAAGTGTGTATGTCATTTCTCGGTAAACAATCAACTGATTCCTATCAAACCTATAAATCAAGTCATATTACAGTAGTCTAGGAAAACTAAAATATTTCAGTGGGTTAAACAATTATTTTTAAATTGGCGGTCATATAAAAACTTCAGTTTACTATGCTATATCTACGAAACCATGTAATATATTTCAACTTTACTTTGTGCGCTGGAATGATATATTACAACCAAAAAGTGTTTTTACCCAAAACCTGTTTTGTCCACCATTTTGTAAAATGGTGGTCACGAATAAATTAGGTTTAGTCATATCTTGAAAAAAATATATGTATACCAAATTTAGCAAACAAGTAGCAGTACGGATATATTTTAAGTGGGCCATATAGTTATTTTTAAAATGACGTAAATATAAACATTTTATTTTATTATTCTTCTTTATCTGTTAAAAAGGTAAATAATTCCAAATTTAATTTGTATTTTAACAGTAAATTTTTAACAATGAAATGTTTCTACACAGAGAATCTTTTGTCATCCATTTCGTAAAATAATGCCATGTGAAAAAAACTAATTTGGTTTTTCTTGGGAAAAAAGCAACCGATTTCTACCAAATTTGGCAAAATTGTAGTATTACAGTAGACCATTTAAATGGAAATGTTTCATGAAGGTCTAACAATTATTTTCAAAATGGCGGCCATACAAATATTTTATTTTAGTATGCTATTTATAAATAAAAATAAATATAAATAATTTTAACAAATATTGTGTTTTGGCATTATATATTTTAATAAACCAATATTAACACACAGGATCTCTTTTGACGCCATTTCGTACAAAAATGCAAAATGAATAAAGAAAGTTTCTTATAATTCTAAAAAGAAGCAACCCATTTCAGCATTATTAATCAAACAAGTAATACTGTTGTAGGACATGCAAATTTATAGCCAATTTTTTTTAAGAGGGCCAGATTTTTTTTTTTTTTTTTTTTTTCAAACTATCGTCTTTTTAAACATCTAAGAATGACTTAGTTTGCTATACTTACGAAACAATGTAACCAATTTCACACCTTACTTTGTGTGCTGGCAGTATTTATGCAATCATCAAATTAGCTTAAAAACTAACAACTAGTCCGCCAATTAGGACTACAGGACCTTATGAAAAATGCCCCTTTTATACCGTATCTCGGGAAAAAATCAAAGGGCACCCCTCCGAATTCAGGCAAAAAGTTGTAGTTTTAGCTGTAGTCTAGCTAAATTTATATGTCTTAAGGAGGTAGCAACATATTTTAAAAATAACTGTTTTGATAATCTTAACTAATATTATAAATGCGAAAGTGTGTTTGTTTGTTTGTCCTTTCACGTCGCAACGGAATAACGGATCGTCGTGATTTTTTTACAGAGATAGTTGGAGGGCCGGGAAGTGACATATGCTACTTTTTACACCGAGAAAATATCTCATTCCCTCGGGGAAATTCTTATTGGAAATGAAAAATTACAAAAACCAAATAACAATGCAACGTCGCAACCGAGCAACAAATCGACGTGATTTCTTGCATAGAAATAGTTGGAGGGCTGAAATGTTTTATTGGCTACTTTTTATAGCGGGAAAATATCTCAAAAAATAAACAAACGTAGGAAAAATCTTGGTCTCCAGTTGGCTTTCTTGCAATACGCTGTCTAGGCCGTTTAGATGGAACAATATTAGGTAGTAAAGAATTGTGTAGAATTAAAAAACCTCAAAGAAACTCCGCGTTTCATATATCTATATATAACAGAGGAATATTAATAAGTGTTTTTAACATGTAATTAGCTGAGACGTTGAGTGTTGTAATATGCATAGATTATAGAGGATTAACACTAAGTAAAATACAACTTAATTTTTAAAAAACCTACACAATAATTCTGTAGTACACGCGAGTGAAGCCGTGGGCACAAAAGTATTATATATTAGTATGCCTTATGTCCCAAAAAATTTCAACCGACTTAAGTATGTAGCATTCTCTACGACAATCATATAATGAGCTACTAATTAACCGTTTTGTGTCATATTAGTGAAGATAGCAGCTCTACAGGAAATTGAGCTTTTATGTCATATGTCCGGGACCAAACAAACAATTTCCATCGAACTTTGTACAAAGTACGCATTGCTACAAAAGGCCATATTTTAAAATTATCTATAATTATGTACAACATGGCCATCATATAAATAATTTAGATATGTCGTCCATTAGAAGAATAAAATATGCTTATAAAGTTTGGCTGCCATTTCTGTAAGATAGCGCCCGATGTTAGAAAGTATCGTTGGTGCCATATCTTGGGTACTAACGAACTACACTGAAGAACCAAAAAAACTGGTACACCTGCCTGATATCGTGTAGGGCGCCCCCGAGCACGCTCTTCACGGCGTTCTGCTGCACCGTACCTGAGCTGATTACAGACTTCGTATGCAGGAGGTATTGAAATCTGCGCCCATTTGAGAAAGGGTTGCACGTCTGTCACGTTTAATGATTCTCATCAGTCGTCGTTTGTCCCGTTCATTCACGATCTNAAAGGGTTGCACGTCTGTCACGTTTAATGATTCTCATCAGTCGTCGTTTGTCCCGTTCATTCACGATCTTTTTCCAGCCATAGCGATGTCAACGATTTGATGTTTTACCGACTTCCCAAATTTCACGGTACACTTGTGAAATGGTCGTACGCGCAAATTCAAATTTTATCGCTACCTCGGAGATGCTATGTCCCATATCTCGTTCACCGACTATAACACCACGTTCAAACTCACTGAAATCTTGATAACCTGTTATTGTAGCAGCAGTAACCGATCTAGTAATTTTGCCAGACGCTTTTTGTCTTTCATAGGTGCTGCCGACCGCATCGCGTTACTCTGATTGGTACCATACCTCTGTTATTTGCATACGCACGCCTATACTAGTTTTTTTGGCTCTCCAGTGTAATTTCCACAAACATTTTTACAGAAGTAGTACTACAGTAGGCCATGCAAATTTTAACATTTTACGTAGGTCAGACTTTTTTTCAAGGTGGTGCAATATATCTTATTTACATTAGTTTGTTGCATCTGTTGAATAATTTTTAAAATTCAACCAATCTTTGTATGTTGCCAGTATCTATTAGACGCATCAAATCATCTGCCTGTATATAAACTGTTTTTGCTTTGTTGTAAGATAGTGCCAAATTAGAAACTAAAGCTTTTATGCCATTTCTCGGGAAGCAGTCAACCTATTTCCACCAAATTCTGCACACAAGTAGGGCTGCAATAGGCANGCTTTTATGCCATTTCTCGGGAAGCAGTCAACCTATTTCCACCAAATTCTGCACACAAGTAGGGCTGCAATAGGCCATGTAAACCTACACAATTTTTTATGAATAAGACACATTTTTCTAAATTATATCCCTATAAATATGTTACGTTTGTAAACCCAGCCTACGAAATCTTTAGACTGATTACAACAGAAGTTGATGGTCCGAATCTTACCTTATTAAAGTAGTTGGTTGCATGCCAGCTTACGGCACTTGGCGTTTTGTGTTCGAGTCCACGGCACGNAATCTTACCTTATTAAAGTAGTTGGTTGCATGCCAGCTTACGGCACTTGGCGTTTTGTGTTCGAGTCCACGGCACGTGTGTGTTTGTAATTTTCTCACTAGTATTGCATTTTAAAATGTATCCATCCCCAATGATATCACTGTCAACGAGGCGTCAACGCCCAATTAATATCTAAGATTTTAAGAATTTTATGAGTATAATTGCATCATTGTAGAGAAAAGTTTGCGCATTATTTATATAAATAACTCCTTGTATTTGTGGCACAACACGAATTTAAACATAACATAATTGGTGAATATGACTACAAATCACATGTTTGCAGCTGGTTTGAGTAATTTTTTAAACAGGAAATAAGGTGATACATAGTTGTGTTAGCAGTTTATTCCTTTGGATTACATCGAGATAAATAGTATTCTGCTAATGCATATCTACTATGTAAGTTCATCTACAGCGGGTAATTGTGGAAGCCACTTGAGGTCACCGTATATTTCATCCTAATGGCCTGACGTGATATTCGCGTTATGAAAATCACTAGGAAGTGTCCTTACCCTAAATAAAAGTTCACGTTGGTTGTGGGCGATGGAATCGACATCGGCAGAAAACCACTGCACGCAATTTTCTACATGGGAAAAGTAGAATACTTAACCTTTCCGTGACCAAAAAAGAATACCGACCGTTCATATACTCAAGCCTTGACTCGAACAGCTTCGGTGGAGTTAGACTATGAGTGATCTGTGAGGATTCCACTTGGAAACTGACAGCTGAATACTGGAGAACTGTTACACTGCGCTGCGAACCATTAATAAAGCCGCTCTACGTCGAAGGAACGTAAAAAATGCTAAGTGATTAATAAAGTTTGCCACTGTGCCGAACCCTCCAGCCATTTGTCACCGAAATAAATGCCATAATAGACATCGCACAGGTGAATCAGAAATTAAGCCTTCTNGAACCCTCCAGCCATTTGTCACCGAAATAAATGCCATAATAGACATCGCACAGGTGAATCAGAAATTAAGCCTTCTTTTGTTTCACTATAATATTCCTTACCAGTTCTTCAATTCAGTTCTGTATTTTGTTTCAGAAACACTTGTCATTCCGTGCTCTGCGATAGTGATTCCGTGCGCCTTTTTTCGTTGGTGACTAGTTTCATCGTGTCTGTGCCAACACATATGATAGGCTATTTTNGAACCCTCCAGCCATTTGTCACCGAAATAAATGCCATAATAGACATCGCACAGGTGAATCAGAAATTAAGCCTTCATTTGTTTCACTATAATATTCCTTACCAGTTCTTCAATTCAGTTCTGTATTTTGTTTCAGAAACACTTGTCATTCCGTGCTCTGCGTTAGTGATTCCGTGCGCCTTTTTTCGTTGGTGACTAGTTTCATCGTGTCTGTGCCAACACATATGATAGGCTATTTTNTAGTGATTCCGTGCGCCTTTTTTCGTTGGTGACTAGTTTCATCGTGTCTGTGCCAACACATATGATAGGCTATTTTTTTAAGCTATACACTTTACGATGTAAAATACCTGTCAATAATCTTTATTCTGTAGGGAATCTTAATATTAATAAGCATATCTACTATATAAAAATAAGTCGGGTTTTCCTTCCTGACGCTATAACTCCAGAACGCACGAACCGATTTCCACGGTTTTGCATTCGTTGGAAAGGTCTCGGGCTCCGTGAGGTTTATAGCAAAGAAAATTCAGGAAAAATTTTAACAGAAAA